>KB298689.1:33493-48559 GCA_000328365.1 Capitella teleta | reverse complement strand
CCTACAGAGGGGCATCACTACGCCCAAACCTCTAGGTCATAGTTTTTTTCAGAAAAATATCACAACGTCCAATCAGGACCTTTCAATGGCATTATGACTTTGGTTCCTTCTCTATATAATGTGAACTGATGATGCATTATAAATGCTGATTGTTCATATCTATGCATTAGTTATGTATTACTTACTACGAGTATGGCCCTCATAGTTGCTTGTAACACGTGAAGAAAGTAAAACATTGTGTTGTTACTGTAACAACTGTTGTATAATAATTATCATGTGATTGATGTTTTACTTAATGGCAAATTGCTGCTTTTATAGTGTTAAGACTTCTAAGTATAACATCAATCTTCAAAAATACTTGTCAAACTTCAAATTAGAAAAGTAGCTATTAATAAACTGCAACTTCCAACATTACATTGTCGTTAGTTTGTTATTTTTGATGCCACTGACTGACTAGTGACTGACTGAATGATTCAGGTTTGAACTGGAATATATAATTCGCTGGACCGTTATATATACCGTATATTTCGATTGTCAATTCAATTAAAGAGTCTGTGATTGTCACCGAGACTGAATAACAGTGAGCATGAGACATTTCACTGAAGTTCAACTTTATTCAACAGTGTTTACGTTCTGACGGTTCTCGTCAGCTGAGTCAGCGCACATGCATAAGTTGGAATTACACAGGTTTAGCTGTTTACAGTGAATGATATCTCCCAAAATCCTATCACAAATGTCGGGGAATGATTTGTGGATACCTTTGAATCAGGCATGGTGCTATTATACTCACCATATTAACTGAAAGCTGCGGAATAACATTTCACAACAACTTGAACAAGTCGCGTAGGCCATTTTCAATTGAAACGGACTGTCGAAAAAGGTGCTTCGTGATTGGTCGAAAATGGACGGGATTCGCTGATAATGGCGTTGACGTCATGATGACGTTATGATAATCTCTAAAAATGAACGCGCCATGAACTTATTGAAATCCACCTCGTTGATGACTCTAATACACGAAATAATTAATCATAATAGCTAATATTATATATTTTAAAGGTTTGGTAGCTTCATCATAAAATGCAGGATCATTCAGCTAACAGACTCCACTATCAAGACAAATTAAAATACGAATTTCCTGCTCCGGCAGAATGGCTTGAAACGAGATGAGTGCGAGATTTCTTTTATGAGAACTGCTGAAAGATCTGCTCACTCGACGACTCCCATTATTAACAATATATAGGAGGGGGGCACCGAATAGCACAGTGGGTTAAACCGCTCTCTGTAAATCTATGCCGACCGTGGGGGTCGAGGTCCAGGGTTCGAGACCCGATCAGGCCACGGACGTTATGACTGTGAATTATAATTGTAATCCGTTATAATTGTAATTCTTCGGTGACTCTGCAGTGCTTCCCAACTGCGTACGTAACAAGGCCGGGCGCTGTGTACTACTGCAAAGAAGATACAATTGTATCTTCTTTGACTACCGTCTATGGTGGTATGCAGGATAAAGCACCTGTAGGATTTATCGATAAGAGTAGGGGGAAACTCCAGTCCCGGCATTCTGTTCTGGCGCCCGTATCACCCGAATGAGTTGGGTGGAGCCGTAAAACCCCATCACTTACTCACTCACTTAACAATAGGAGAATTACTTTTATGCCGCCACGACGGTATGAAATCGAACTCGAGAAGAAAGCGAGATTTTAAACCTCTTAAATTCGATGTATCTAGGAATTAGCCCACATCAAGCGTACTGTCTAAAACTATGTCAGTCAAAAGGCGTATTTGTCTTTTTGGGATGCATTCTCTATCATCCTTTACCAGTTCAAAACAACCAGAGGTCCTCTTTAACATAAACGAACAAATGGACGCACTTCCGATTAGAATCATATTAGACAACCGTAGATTATAGATCTGTCAAAAGTTCCTAAGTGCACATTGCATAATATCACCGTACCACAATTGCGCTGATAAAAAAATCTCTTTTTGGCTTAATGAAATGCACGTTTGGCATCATTCTCACGCACGGGAAATGTATCCATAAAGACCACCCAAACGCCGAAAAAAAGAAAGAAAAGTGAACAGGAAAAAATATGTAGACAATTTATTCTGTAAAATTCTCAGAATAATGCTGTTGTGGTCGCTTTAAAATCTATCTGTTTTGATGACGTTCAATGAGAGTGAATGAAAACAAAGCAAATGTGAGGCAATGTTAAAGCACCTATTCATGATAGCTTGGAATTTAAGGGAATTATTTATAACATAAAGCACCAGCATGTCTAGTTTTCATTGTGCTGTTCGAATGGCGAAGTCCCCTTAAATCTGGCTTCAATTCTGACCAATCACGTGACCTTTTTAAGCATTCTGGTCATTCCTTTATATGTCAATGTTTATACACCATTATACCACTCAGTAAGTCTGCTGGCCAATCACCCTTGCGTATTTGAGTGTCTAGCTAAACCATACATATAAATAGTGAAGGAACAATTGAATAGGAATAAACAATTGAATCTGCCGTCGTCATCCATTGTTCTTTCATAGATAACATGCAGTCCCTGTCTTTTGGATGCGTTTTGACTCGCCTGCGCCTAAAACCCTCTGGTGTCTCGTCGACAACTGCCCCCCTTCTGAAGTTATCACAGTAAGAATCGCGGATGACGCACTCACAAAGAACATCCTAACACATGAGCCCACTTCTGCAAACATTTATAATTTGAGCTGTTGAGCTCTTGCTAGGTCCCCTTGCCGCTGCCTACAGACAGTTCTACCAAGGTTGTACGGAACCTATATACCCACGACCCCACATCGGAGAATTCTTTGAAGTTATTGCATTACATGTAATTGGTCAGCACCGACAGAATCACTCGTTAGCCATAGTTTTGCTGGACCTTTAGCGCCCTCCTTCTTCCTCTTGCTGCGGATGCTGCTGCAGCCTTCCCTTCCTCTGTCCAGTCCTGGATGTTGCCGGGACATTCAATGCAGTGTCGTTCCCTCTTCTTGTCGCCTGTTGGCTCTCCTTCTATGGCCGCCAGCACCAGGCTTCTTCCTCTCCTCTCCTTTTCCAATGCACATACTTGACATGTTTCATATTTCTAACTTCAGCAAGTATAGTAGTCCCTTGTTCTCAAAACTGCTGATAGAGCTTCTCACTCGCGGCTCCCATTGTTAACAATAGGATAATTCCGTCGGTGACATCACACTGGCATGAAATCGAACACAGGAATAAAGCGAACAACCTCTCAAATTCGATGTCTATAGCATAGTATAGTATAGTATGGGCTAACCCCTATAGGAATTAACCAGTACTAAACTTAGTACTACCAGGGGCCGATTCCAGAAAGAAACTTAAGTGGTAAAACTAAGTTCGGGAGGAGTTAAGTTGACTAAAACGATTCCAGAAACAAACTTAAGTCCTCTAGACTCTACAAAACTTAAGTGACCTCTCGATCTGACTTAAATCAAACTTAGTGAATTCAACATGGCGCAGATGATGGCCGATCAGAAGACGCCGAATTAATGCTATGGTGTCAACACCTAGAAGGAGCCTTCCAGACAGGAGCAATGCTCTGGAAAAAAAAAAGCGTTTGAAGAAACAAAACAAAAAACGCTATGATTGTAAAGCGGGAAAAGCGCACTTGTTGCGTTATGATTAGGAATCAACGACGCTATACACTCGCATTTCGCGTTTGTGATGCTTTCGTTTTCGATAAAAATTTTGAAAAATCATAAACAGTTCATAAAAGTCATGTTGAAAGGTACGTTTACCACTGATCAAATGTCTCGCCATGTCTTATATATAGGAGGGCACCGGATAGCTCAGTGGGTTAAACGGCTGACTATAATCCAATGCCGACCGTGGGGGTCGAGGTCCCGGGTTCGAGACCCGATCAGGCCATGGGCGTTATGATTGTGAATTATAATTGTAATTCGTTATAATTGTAATTCTTCGGTGACTCTGCAGTGCTGCCCAACTGCGTAACAAGGCCGGGCGCTGTGTACTACTGTCTATGGTGGTATGCAGGATAAAAAACCCTTGGGATTTATCGATAAGAGTAGGGGGAAACCCCGGTCCCGGGGCTTCTGTTCGGTCCCATGTCAAATAAGTTCCTTCTATTTCAAATAGGCTACACACTACCCGTGACTGTTTACCATGTTTCCGCTTCTCAAAAAAAATAAATAAATAAATAAAAAAATTTTTAAAAAAATTAAAAAAATTAAAAATTAAAAAAATTAAAAATAATAATTATTACAATAATCATGCTTTACCAAAATGGCCCTCATTTGGTATCTATTATTAATTTGGGGGTTTTATCACATTGCAATTTATGCTTGTTTGGGTCCACTATCTTACAAAGGACCCTCCTCCACAGAACATACAAAAATGCCCCGCTCTCACTGAAAGCTGGCTACGGTTCTGATAGCGACGTCATCAGAACCAATAGACACATCCGATAGAGCAATTAAGGAAACTATCAAAATGTTAAACAAGTCTTATCTTGATTATATTTATATAGGTTATCAGTATCATGGAGCTCTTTTATCAGCTAAAACGACACAATTCTAGGTGCAGATCTGATATTGCATATGGTGAAACACAGATGAGGCCACGTGGCGAAGAAACTCAACCTTGACCATAGGCTATTATATAATTGACTTAGTCCAATACCTGGACAATATAGATTGGAAACGCTTCCCAGGTTAGTGTTCAACTATGTGATCACTCGAATTCAAGGTGTTTCCATGGTTATCATCAAGCAATAGCACTCAACTATGCCATTCGTGATGATATCAATCGCTTCCCAGGTATTAATCAGTACTCACAATGACAAACAGCATGAAGAGCATCCCAGCGATTGTGATTCATGGTGGAGCATGGGCTATTCCGGATCGTATGAGTCAATCCAGTCACCAAGGAGTCATCCAGGCAGCGAGAGTAGGATTCCAGATTTTAGACAGAGGTGGATCTGCTGTGGATGCGGTGGAGGCAGCAGTGATGTGCTTGGAGGATGACCCTGTGTTCGATGCTGGTAAAAGAACATTGAAATGGACTTCCGATTCACAATGCTATCTCAGGCACTGGCAGTGTGCTGAATGCTGATGGACAGATAGAGATGGACGCCATGATCATGAATGGAAGTGGGCTGGAATTGGGATCTGTGGCTTGCGTGAAAGACATCAAGAATCCAGTGAACTTAGCTAGGAAGGTCATGGAAGAGGTGAGTTTAATCTGGATACTAAATTGACCAACATGAACATGTTTGGTTGATTTCCAGTCCGACCACACTCTGCTTGTAGGCGAGGGTGCAAATGACTTTGCCTCTGAGCAGGGAATCCAGAGAGTTCCACCAGAAACCCTGCTTACAGCCGAGGCCAAAAAGGAATATGATGAATATGTCAAGTTCAAAACTGCTGTGAACATTTCATTCCGAGCCAGGTTGGATGCAATTATTATCGTTGCAAACTCCGAATATTGGCTTCCATAGATCTGATGCTCATGACACTGTAGGATCTGTTGCCGTCGATAGCAATGGCAACACGGCCTGTGCGACATCAACAGGGGGCATAACTGCTAAGCGTCCTGGCAGGGTGGGTGACAGTCCTCTTGTAGGTGAGACTATGCCTTGATTTATTGGTGGTTGATTTTATGCCAAACTCAGTTATGAAGATTCATTGATAACAACCACACACAGGTAGCGGTGGATACGCAGACGACCACGTGGGAGCTGCGTCGACTACTGGGCATGGGGAATCAATTAGCAAAGTCTGCTTAGCTCACTCCTGTCTCCATCTGATGCAAGAAGGTAGGTTGATTAGTGATGAGTCCAATGACCAATCGTTGTCATTTTGACTGTGCAGTATTTTGGTATAAACTTACCAGCAGATACAGAAGTCCTTATGGCAGAAGCTGCAGAAGTCCTTATGGGCTTACAGTTATATGATGGAATACTGTTATAGACTCTTTTTGTAATTATTTCAGGGGATTCACCACAGGCTGCAGCGGAAAGTTCGTTAATTTCGATGCAGAGAAGGGTGCAAGGCAATGGAGGAATTATTGCCGTGTCTCATAATGGACAGGTTGGTGTCCATTTCACAACGGAGAGGATGCCGTGGGCATACATCAGCCAAAACGAAATGCACAGTGGAATCAATCCTGGAGATCATTTCATTGAAAAACTTTAACATTGGCTAAATAAAGTAAAAGGTTTCTATGGCAACGCACAGGAAAGAGTCAAATTTTGATTACTTTTCTTATTCTTATATACACGCTTATCCCAACTCGTGACCATGGTGATGGGTATATTCATTATGGCGATATTTGATTGCTATCAATGAGCTCGTAGCCTTTTAGCTGGTGCATTTTTGCCGCCCCATTAGTGGGAAAACGAAAGTCGCTCCAAGCAATATAATTAGTTATCTTGTTAAACTTGATTGTCGCTGGATTCGTTTTGTTTATTATCTATTCTATCAATATCAGCAGTTTACTCAACAAAGCATTTTCACTACATGCATTACATGTATATTAATAATAATATATATAATCTGTGAATCAGCAATTGTTATCGTGTTTTATTTTTACCTATACCGTCATGATCATTATTATATTTTCATTGTATAGTTCATGATTTCAATTTCATACGGGTTTTGTCCGAAACGAAATTCGCCTCCCTCTCTCTGCCGCTCTCTCAATTACATACATTTACATATACATGCATGTACAAGTTCTAGTAGTAAAACGGGGTATTGATCAGAGACATTAATAATAATAATAATAATAATAATAATAATAATAATAATAATAATTTTTTCGTATAAATAAATATACAGGATCATAGTAGGGGAAAGAAAATCAGAAAAAAACAACAAACAAACGAACAAATCAAAACTGCAACATAAAGGTAGCTTAATCAAATTGTAGAGTGATTAAATGCAATGTCTCTTTGTATTATCATTTTTACATTTTCAGAATCATCAATTATAAAACGTAACGGAACAGAACTTACAACAGAAGATAAATGTACATTTCACTAATGACAGAATACATGCAACCATAAAAAAAAAACAATAATTGCTGGCAAGCTTTACAATGGCGTTACTGCTACTCAGGCACTGAATATAAAAACTTAAGGAGCGTATCAGAAGGGCCGAAATTAAGTTTCCTTTTGGCAAATTATTTATATATTTAGTACGAGTTCTTATAATCATTTTTCAAATACGTTTTAAACATTTTCGCCATGCTGTTAAAATTGGCTCAATATTTCTTAAATCCCATAGGCGGGCAACCGTAGAACGAGGAGCAATATGAAAAAAAAAACAATGCGCTTAAAACATCAATTGAATAATGGCCGAATTTACACATTAACACATTAGTTATACAGTACAGATCGGAAGCAGATTTTTTCACATTTCTGGTGGAACTATTTTCTCCGATTGTGGTGCCCAGATGCACGGCTGTAGAATTTTGCTCAATAGTACGCCCGTTGAGCCTCAAATTCACCTCCTTCCTGATTGATCTGCCACATACCAGAAGAGCTTTTTATCTGCATTAAATAACACGTGGAAATTATTCGCAAACTGTTCACATACATTTAACATGACTTTGGCAGCCGTAAAAGTTGGAGCTAATAAAGCCACGTACATCATCGGCATAGCTCAAGGCTCCTGTAAATAAATGACCCAGATGACAGCAAGATCCACATTTTTTTAGCCTAATTAACAGCTCATCAAAATATATACAAAACATTATGATAACGATATAAAACTAATTTATTTACCCGGCATATTATTGACCAAATTGAGACCGAAAAAGAATAATATTGACTGGGTTTCAAGCACCTTGAATGATTAAAACTGAATAGAAGTATCACATTAGTTTTCCTAAAAGTCAACTCGTATTAGAGAATTAATGTGGGTATTTCAATGAAGTCGCTGTGTATTTACACGTTATTGGCATATTGCAAACATTTGTATCCAACCATGAATAAAAACACTGGTGCTAAACATGTGCACTTTTTTTTTCTTTTTTTTCTTTTTTTTTTCCTGTGAGAACTCGATGAAAGTAGGAGGTGACCTAGATTTTGCATGTGGGATTCTTGAAATTTTTTTGTTTCGTTCCGCTTTGTTTCGTCCTGTAGCAAGTCACAGCGCAGAATTGATGTCCTGTGAGTCATGAAGACCTATTTTCGTATCATGGGTGGAGAAAAATTAAATATATATTTTGCTTAATTGTGCCTTAATTTTTTTTCTTTTTTTTTTCTTTTTTTTTTTTTTACGTCAGGTCCGTCATTTGTGGACCTCAACAATTGTGGCCACTATAAAAGTCATGCTGTGTTGTTTCTTGTGATACGTTTTGTGTGAATTTGCGTGAAAATGAAGATGCCATGTGGGATATGAATTTTGTGTCACTGATAACTGTGTATTTTGGAATTTTGCACTTGAGCATGACGTTGAACTGCAAAGGCAACGAGAAGAAAAATTCTGACTTGAAAAAAATCATCGAATGTAGAGCAGCACCCCTTCGATTGCTAATTCTTTGTCCTGAAATGATAGCACGGTGCTTGCATCCATCAAAGGAGAGACATGCTATAGCATTATATACATATAATGCATGAAGTAGAGCTAGTACTTGAACTAAGCTAATTCTTTGCGACTCTTATTGGAGTGTCTTGAGGAAACAGACTATCACGATGTAGCCGAGTTTCATATCCATGCAGGCACACTCTGCAATCTGAACCGCTTCAATCAGAAATCCCCCGCTATCGAAACAATCTTATAACCCACCCATTCCTATGCTAAATTACCCAGTAATCCGAACGTTCGCAATCTGTAACCGGAAAACCAAAATTCATCCAACACAGAATTGAGCTGCCATCAGAGACGATATGATGTGAACTCAAACTCCTAGGCTGTTCTCAGTGTCATGAGTCCGTCTAACACCATAATGCCGATCAAATGAAGTGCATGTGCTTGCTTGAACATGCATCATTTATTGTGGGAAATCTTTTATTCCATAAAACATGCAAGTAACAGAACGAAATTTAAATTACTACTTTTTTGTCTTTCTTTCAAAGCTGGAATTTGTATTTATCTTAAATAATTAAGTAAAATTGGTGAAAACACATGAGGATGATTTGATAATATCCCCTTGAATCGTTAGTAGATAAAGTAAGTTGTAATTAATATAAATTTATTGGTTAGATTATCGACAGATACAGTATATATGTCTGTTCTGGAGCAGTAGCACTACAGTTAATCTAAACGACACGACTATAATATAAAATCATTATATGATTTACGAGTGTATGCTGATTTATCGGTCTTGTATAGCACTCTTGAAGAATTTGTAGTGTTTGGGGCTGTAGTTTTTTTCAAGTTTTCTTTGAAGGGTATAATCCGAATTTTAGAGAGCGGGTAGAATCTGAACTTGGAATATCTTGTTCCAGAACCGTCCTTATGCTTCGGTAACTTTGCTTTCTGTAAACAACCGGAATAACATCAAATGATCAACCAAACAACACAATTTTCAAGAAGTTAGTTGAATTATTGGTAAAATATCGAAGGATATTATAGAAATAAAAACATCTATCACTATATGAGTATTCTGCAAACTAATAAGTAGTTTGCACTATACTATTGGAATCACAGTATTTTCCTTACCTTTGTGCATGTCATACTCGTTACTTTCTGTGCAGCACTGAACCAGGTTCTGGCGGAACTTCTTTCCCATCAAAGCATAGAAGACGAAATTGAACGAGTGGCCAACAAGAAGGAGGATGCTGCTGTTGATGTATCGATCATAGTTGTTGATGTAACTCGTTCCGCTTTCCATCAGAATAATCGCATTCACGATACGCATGATGTTGCAGCCAAGACTGAACACCGACATACACAGAAGCATCAGAGTGAAGGGGGCTTGTCCAGTTTGCTTGCTCTTCTGTTTCCATATGAAGAGTCGGCCAATAATCAAAGCATAGCACACCGTCAGCCCAAACCAGTTAATCAGGAAGCCGAGTGATTCCGTCACTCCAATACTCATCTGGCGACCCAGGTCAAGATGGTCGCTGTCTCGACTGCAGAAATCAGTGTCCCACATCGACATGTGCGTGAAGATCACGAAGCGGTAGCCCTCAAGCCCAGCGTAGACAACAAAGATGGTCACGATGGCAACCGTGGTGGTTACCTTAGTAACCAATTTGTCGACTTTGTGAGGAAAGAACACTGCAACGAATCGTTCGATGGCAATGAGGAGACACAATGCATTAGAGCAATCATGTGCTACAGTAGCCAACCAATTGATGGTCTTGCAGCCAGCATCCGTGTTTTGCATCGGTGACCACTCAGTGGTGGCCCAGATCAGGTAGTCAGCGTTAATGATGGTTGCAAGTGGGTCAGCAATGCACAGAGCAATGAGAGCCAGCAGCACAGGTGTCCTACTCTGCCTCCACATGCGAATGAACACCACGATTGACACCAGATTGAAGAGATAGCATAATGGACAACAGATGAAAGATGCCAGTTCGTATGACCGAAGAGCGTTGCGTCGGTCAGTGGTCATGCTCTTCTTAAACACGATTGCTTTTTCTTCCGTTTCTTGGTTCATCGTGTCGTCAGTAAAGTTTCCATCGAGAGCATTCACCACCCCAATGCTCCCTAGCAGAATCAGCAATACAGTTGCACGATGCATCATCATCCTACAGCTTTACTGAGACGCTCTCCATCTCTTGCTATATATATACCTATATGATTTAATTAATGCAAATGCTCGTGCTTGAGATGTCAGACTCCAAGATATACTGCGTAGTCTCGCCATTCTTATGTCAGTGTGATCGTTTCACCGTACTCCAAAACCAACACCCACTTTTGCACTTTTGCTGTGGAGTCATCCAGGGTATAAAATATATAACTTAAACCATTCAGTAGACAGACAAAACTGGGTCGGATTTGATATGGTACGATGTAATTTAAATTATTTCAGCTGATGCGTGGAAGGTTCCCAGATGTTGTTGTTGTTGTTGGTGTTATGTTGGCAAGCTGATGTGCTCTCTAACTAATTATTATAACTTTATTTGGGCCATTTTCTGGCACTCATTTGGCAATAACCTCAGAGCATCCACATTCCACAAGATGTACCTTCCAGTGTGGAAATAACTTATACATACCGGTAATTGTAGTGTACTAATGTCTATGGTGGTATGCAGGATAAAGAACCCTTGGGATTTATCGATAAGAGTAGGGGGAAACCCCGGTCCCGGGCCTTCTGTTCTGGCGCCCGTATCACCCGAATGGGTTAGGTGGAGCCGTAAAACCCCATCACTCACTCATACCGCTAATTAACAGAAAATCAACACTCTACTTCCATTTAAAGATCGGAAACATTATTTCTTAACGAAAATTGCAAAAAGCTTTGAGTAAGGTGGAAGTTAAAATTGATGCTTCGCGAGTTATTTATGCATCCGATTCTTAGGCACGTGTATAAGGCGTATTACCAAGGAGGCCTCTTTAAGCACTCGTAGGCCTATTAATTGCATTAATTGCATTCACCAAGCACGTGTGCAATGAAACACTTTTCCTATGGCAACTAATATACTGGTAAATCGCCCGTGAGGCCGGTGACTTGAGAGCCTACCAGACTACCTATTCAGGGGACTATAGAGACTGCTACACCGGCGCAGCAACAGGGAGGGCGAGTAACAAAAATATTTAAGCCGCTTCTCAGCTAATCTGCGACTCCCAACTACATGTCTAAATATAAATGTACATAAGAGTTCCAGCATTTTCTATGCACACACAAATAAAATTTCTACGAAAAAAAAATATATATATAATAATATCTACGGAAAAAATTGTATATAACATTTCTACAAAAAACAATTATCATAGCATATAAAATTTATACGGAAAACAATTATCAGAGCATATACAATTTCTACGGAAACAAATTTTATCGTTTATTTACGAGAAAGAAGAGCCAGAGTGGTGCTGTCGCTGTCGCCCAAAGAAGTTGTTCGAAATCTTGGTGCATACCTTGATGACGAGCTGTCGATGACTCCTCACATAAACCATGTCACGAAGAACGCCTACTTCCACCTCAGAAGGATAGCCAAGATCAGACCACACCTCTCGGACAAAGCCTGTGCCGATGCCATTCAGGCCACCGTCACATCGCGGATAGACTTCCACAATGGCCTCCTATTGGGACTACCAGCGACCCGTCTGCGGAAGGCACAAGTGGCACAGAACAACGCCGCTCGGCTCCTGACAAGAACCAGAAGATCGGAGCACATCACACCAGTGTTGGAGGCGATGCACTGGCTCCCAGTGGCGCAACGCATCAAGTTCAAAAATTCAAAGTTCTCGCTTTGATACACCACGCGATGCACAGTCAGGACGCACCACTGTACTTGAAGGACAGATGCCTCAGCCACGAGCCAACTCGGAATCTCCGCTCAAACGACCACACACTTACGTTGGATCCACATCGATCCCATTCGTCGTATGGAGACCGCTCTTTCGCCGTGAATGCCATCTCACTCTGGAATCGGCTGCCCATGTCACTGCGAAGTGAAGTGTGCCCTATCACTTACTAGAAGAGACTGAAAACCCATCTGTTCAGTAAATCTGTGCAATCGAGATATCTGTGACTCTAGTCGTTAATTCTTTTAATTGTTTTTTTTTTTTCCTTCAAATTTTAAGTGTTTTTATTTTAATTTATTTTAATTTGCGCTTAGAAACTTTTTCTTGTACTTTTTGCGCGCTATAAGTTAATAAAATCAATCAATCAATCAATCGTAGAAAAAGTAGAATTCGATCTACGGAAAGAAAAACAAGAATCAATCAGAGATGTGACCAAGAAAATTTTTTAACAAGAATCAATCAGAGATGTGACCAAGGAAAATGTTTAATTAAGCTATTGATGAACATTGATCAAAAAAACATGAACATAATCGCAGCAATATTAGTTCATGATGCCAAACTATATGTATCAATTTATGATTTTACAGCAGAATCCCGCAACCAATGAGCTAAATATGCATTTCTACCTGACATGACTTTACATTATCATTTAATGTATGATGAAAACTATTGAAATCCAACAACTACAAGGATTATTAATACTATGGAGAGTATAGCCCATTGGCTGTGCTGCATCTTCTAATACGCCAAATGGGCTACCTCAATCTGCATGTTGACAGAAGTTGACATATTTATGGCCCTAACAGGAGTCAGCTAGGCTCAGTCCAGTATAATTGGTATATGCATTGAAATTATTATATTGCACGAAGCTAAAAACAATTATCATTGCAGTATACCACCAGACAGTCAAAGAATGTTATATTTGGTCAAATGTATTGCAATAAAAGTTTAATGAATAAACAAATTCAAAATAATAATCAATTATGCAATTAATGCTTTAATTAAAGCAATGAACTTGAACTTCAAGTAACTTCATTTAAAATCAGGATTTTGTTAGAGGTGTACGTGTAGCATATACTCTGCGAAATTCAAGACCACAACTTACATAACGATTGAGTTATCGTCATTTGAAAAAAAGTCATAATTGCTATTATGCAAGATTACGCAAGAACGGTGCATCTAGGAGCAGAAATACTTCCGAACTATATTTCACATATTAATGCACTGAATCATTTGATGCCAGTTACAAGTCACTAGCATTACTAGTCAATGAGTTAGTGGCGATCGAATTTGAAACTTTAAATAATCGCTGCGACCTTGACCTTTAACCTTTGACCTTGAAACTTTCAGTATTAATCCAAAATAACTTGCTTCATTATTAAGTGCAACTTACTAATTGACAGACATGAGCGAATTCAAAATATTCAGTACCAAACTTTGTTCAATGGAATACCGATCGAAGCAATGAAATTGGCCAAGTGTTGCCTAATATGTGTTCCGACCGAAAACACACAAATATTCTGAATTATCACATTTCCTTCTAAAACTCGACAGCACACATAGTATGCAACTCAGAAAAGTTTTAAAATTTACGAAATTCGAAATAATCATCAATTTATGCAATTAAATGTTTTAATTACCACAATGACCTTGACCTTGGTGCAACCTCATTTAAACTTATAATTTCATAAGATGGCTATACTAGCAATATACTCTGCAATTCCCAATGCCACAACCCGCTTAACAACCGAGATATTTGCATTTGAAAAAGTCGTAATTGCTAATATGCAAGAATACGCAAGAACGGTGCATCTGAGAGCAGTAACAGTTCCATGCATTGTTGTACATATTAACGCGCTGGATCGATTGATGTATGTTGCAAGACCCTAGCTCAATTAATGAGTGAGTTGAAAGCGATCCAATTTGAGATTTTGAAAAGTCGCTGTAACCTTGACCTTTGACCTTTAACCTTCAAACTTTCAGTGTTAATCCAAAATAACTTGTTTCATTTATAAGTGCAATTTACTAATTGACAGACATGAGCAAATTCAAAATGTTCATTACCAAACTTTGTTCAACGGAATAAGTGTTGCCTAATATGTGTTCCGACCGAAAACACACAAATATTCTGAATTATCACATTTCCTTCTGAGACTCGACAACACACGTTGTATGCAACTCAGAAAAGTTACAAAATTAACAAAATTCGAAATAATCATCAATTTGTGCAATTAAATGCTTTAATTACCACAATGACCTTGACCTTGGTGTAACCCAATTTGAACTTATAATTTCATAAGATGGCTATACTAGCAATATACCCTGCAAATTTCAATGCCACAACCCGTTTAACAACCGAGATATTTGCATTTGAAAAGGTCATAATTGTTGTTACGCAAGATTACGCAAGAACGGTGCATCTGAGAGCAGTAACAACAATATGCATTGTTATACATATTGATACTCTGAATCATTTGAGGTATGTTGTAAGACGCTAGCTTTATTAAATAGTGAGCTGGAAGCAATCCAATTTGAGACTTTGAAAAATCACTGCGACCTTGAACTTTGAACTTTGACCTTCANACTTTCAGTAGTCATCTAAAATAACTTGCCTCATTAATAAGTGTAACTTACTCATTGACAGACATGAGCGAATTT
>KB298689.1:0-33443 GCA_000328365.1 Capitella teleta | reverse complement strand
CAAAAGTTTTAAAATTTATTAAATTGATAATAATCAATAATTTATGCAATTAAATGCTTTAATTACTGCTATGACCTTGACCTTAGTGCAACTTCATTCAAACTCATACTTTCGTAAGATGTTTATATTAGTAATATACTCTGAAAATTTCAATGCCACAACCTGCTTAAAAATCGAGATATTTGCATTTAAAAAAGTCTCAATTACTATTATGCAAGATTACGCAAGAACGGTGCATCTGAGAGCAGTAACTGCGCCATGCATTGTTGTACATATTAACGCGCTGGATCGATCGATGTATGTTGCAGGACCCTAGCCTAATTAATAAATGAGCTAGAAGCGATCCAATTTGAAAAATTGCTGTGACCTTGACCTTTGACCTTTAACCTACAAATTTGAATCAGACTCGCAGAAGGACATGTACTATCAATGTGTGAAATTTGCTGACTTACACTTCACGGAGTTCCGCGCAACGGCGCATAAACAATCGTTAAAAAAAAAAACACGTAAAGTAACATAAGGAAAATTTTTAATTTAAAATTTTCCTTAAAAAAACACGTAAAGTAACATAAGGAAAATTTTTAATTAAAATTTTCCTAAAAAAAGAAATAGAAAAAAAATATTGAGTGATCTAACAAAGTTGGTGTCGTGTGCTTGTAGATGCCCAGGAGCTCCTTGGGCAGCTAGCATTTCACTTTTCCATAAAGCTCAAGGAGCTCCGGCCTAATCACTGTAACCCCCACCCAGACCTTCAAGGCCTGAGAACGACACCCCCTTCTGGTCAAAGAGAAGGAGACAGTTGAAGGGATGTTCGAAAATTGCTCTCGAAACGTCTTTCAAAGGCAATTCTACCAACACCCAAATGAACGTATATATATGTTGTTCTTTGTCTTATATACTTCGATTTTTCGTCATACGAGCAAAGCTGTGTGTGAGGTAAAATTTAGCAGGCAAAATTAAATTGATAACTGTTGAGCATTCCGTCTTCATTTACTCTCTATCTGAGTTGGGAGCTGCAGGCACCCCCTCGACTGTCTGATACAGTCATTCCCATTGAAGTATCACTTATACGCAGACGACTCTTTCTTGTACCTCTTGTGAAGCTGCAGCGCATCCAGAATATCGCCGCAAGAATCCTTACACGCACGAAAACTCGTCAACACATCTCGCCGGTTCCGATGGATCTGCATTGGCTGCCTGTTGCTCAACGGATTAAATTCAAAATTGCACTGTTGACTTTCAAGTGTGTCCATGACATAGCACCCAGTTATTTGTGTGAGCTGTTACACAGCGCCTCACCAACGCGAGCTCTCCGTTCTTCCGAGCACACCATCTACTCAGAGTTCAGCGCTCCACCAACTCCGTGCAAAAGTCAAGCACCTGAAAGACACGCGCCTGAAATATGGATCGCATTACCAAACTGGCTTCGAATGGTAGACTCAATCTCTGTTTTTTTGGGGGTTTTTTTTTTTAACAATTGAAAACGCTTTTTTTTATGGAATATTTTATCTAATTTTACCATGTGATTCTCTGTTTTTACCGCTCAGCGTTTTGAGCACTTTTTGGGTGTGATTTTACGCTTTATATAATAAATGTTTATTATTATTATTATTATTATTATTATTATTATTATTATTATTATTATTATTATTATTATTATTATTTTTATTATTATTATTATTATTATTATTATTATTATTATTATTATTATTATTATTATTATTATTATTATTATTATTATTAACGACGAGCACATGCTTGGAAAATCGAATATTCGATACCCTATAACTATTACATAATTACTGCGCCTTTTGTTTTCCGATAACAGCGGAGATCATAGAGATCATGCCAGTACAGAGTCATGGCGATCAAAAATAGCTCATACTGGGTATACTCATACTGGTGGTACACTCTGGTGGCGTGTAAATAGGTGGGTTATCATCATCTGATAAGGATCATCGCCAAAAGGCAGATGATGTGGATGCGTTGAAAATTTATGATCAATTCATTACCTCTTTCAGACATTCAATTCCCACCTCTGTGTTCCCAACAAACGAGTGCTTGCAGACATTCAAGCATGATTTTTTTCGAAACGGAAAAAAAAAAAAAATAAAAAAATAAAAATAAAAATAAGAGACGTCAGTCGTAGCCTGAAGTATAGAATTTTTACAGAGAATTCCAAGGAAGAAAGCAAATAGTCAAGAGAAGAAAAAAAATCTAGACGACAACAAATTCTACAAAAAAAGTTGAGAAAGTATCCCCTTAAATGGGTTTCGACTTATTTTAACACTGACAAGTAAGATGAATCTTTTCCTTTCCTTGAAGAAACAGACAGTGCATGCTTTACTCTTCCAAGAAAAAACATTAAAATTTTAAAAAGCAAAAGCAAAAGGCAAGAGCACTTCGCGCTCCACTCAGCTTTTTTTGTGAAACTGTCGCGGGCTTCGCTCGGCCTTGTTGGAGGAGAGCATTTTTTTTTTCTCTTGATCAAGCTTCACTTTGGTATGCTTCTTGCGTGCCCCGGCGCGAAGATGGGCCTTCATCTGTTTGTAGCGCTCGACCTCTTCAATAATGAGCTTGACCTCTTTATCGCTCACATTTCCATCCTGAAGGGCTGCTGAAACGTGGGATGCAATACTGTTGGCCTTAGACTCAGCCAGCACGTGGATTTCATCATGCTTCTGAGCCCTAACTGCAAGCCGACGACTGACAAACTTGCTTGCGACTCCGCAAGCAAGTTTGGCATCCGCGGCGGCATCGAGGCCAATGACTACCGGGGCCTCGATGATTGTGGTCAAAAGACAAAAGCCACAAGCCGCTAAATCCATCTATGCGACAACCAGAGTGCCATCAATGACATCATCCACGCTGAAGCCGCGGCGATATTTCTTATAGAGTGCTCCTCTGGTCTCGACTTCGCCTTCGAGATACTTCTTCAGTCGCGAGATCTCTTCAAGTCAAAAGTTGTTGTCAGGAGGACCTGTAGTTGCGATCAGCATGGCGATGTGGAGTTCAGGGTAAATGGAAGGAGGTGCTGTTGGTTCTGCCATCTTGTATACAGTATTTTTTAGTCTCTATACTATCAATATTAATCTAAATAATAACACGACTAATATGTAAACATGCCGAGCTATGAAATTCCCATGTTTTGCTTCCGAAAGAAGAGATTATCCCTATACAGTGTCATTTTCCTCTAAAACCATTTGTCCAGAAAGGTTAAAACTGTGCCAGATTTCGACAGAATTTGTTCTCTTATTTGTTCGATCGTAAATCCGATATATTATGTTGGTATTCCTTGAATACGCAATAGATCCACTAATATTTGAATACATATATGGGAGAGGGTTCCAATATCACTATATGTGAATCTAGGGGCAAATTTGCATTCAAATAATACACCCCGTCGACTGGTGCTGTAAATATGGCCGTGTCAGTGTCCCATGATGTATCTGACACTCCATAAGCATATCGAAAGATCGTTCCTGTTACATTAATGCCACTCTAAATGACGCTATTATTTGTTGGCGATCATTTCAGTATTCTCACGCCGCACGGTTGCCCCCTTGGTGGTCTGAGATTCACTCGTGTCCAGTCCGCCGAGGAGGCAACACGCATTCAATTTCACTCTGGTTATCACCATTGTGCAACCCTAGTCTCACAACGACATGAACTCGAGCAAACCTCTCATCTATATAATATTTTTTTATGCCAGATCGGTAGGTTAGGTTAGGATTTATTGACACATACGTCCAATATTAATAGAATACATTCAAAATGTCTTGGCATAAGTTTGCAATTACATTGTTGCTCAAGGCAAACACATCGACAACAGAGTTCAATGGTGGTGTCAGCAGCGCTCTCAGGTGGGCAGTGCGAGCACAGTACAACACGACATGGGTCTCGTCCTGTACAGAAGTTGCGTCACAAGCACAGACACGATTCTCCAAAGGAATTCGGCTCCATCGTCCGGTCTCGACAAGCAGACGATGAGAGGAGAGACGGAATCTGGTGGCTGCAATTCTTCTGCTGTCGGGAACATACTCCTCCTTGTTCTCGTATATTGAGTGGACGCACAGATCAGGATTCATCTCTAGATACGTTTGGTAGCGCGTTGCACCGTCGGCTGCTTTCTGACGGCACTGGCGGCGGATGCTTTCTAAGGATGCCAGCTCTGTGTCTCCAACAGTCTCGGCTGCGTCGGTGAGATGTTGCCCCATCCCCTCTCGCTGGACCAGGTTCAGCGCGTGAGCCAGGGGTTCGTCACCAGCAGACTTCTGTCGGAACTTTCGGAGGAAAGCTTCCTGCCGTTTCAGTAGTGTGGTCTTGAGCTCCGGGATGCCAATTTCAATCTGGCAGAGAGAGTTGGGGGTCGTTGTCCTAACGCCGAGCAGCATCTTCATTGCAGCCATGTACAGCTTGTTCACCCCGGATGTTTGTCCATCAACCACGATTCGCAGCTGTACAGCATAGATGCAGACAGGGCAGCAGTGAATAGTACCTTATGTTTGGAGGTAAACGGCATGTTGCTGTTCCTTTGGACGAATGCTGCAAACTTGTTAACGTGCTTCTTGCACGCCTCCAACTGGTGTTTCATCATTGAAGCCATCTTGCCGTCTCACAGCGTCACGCGGTCCAAAAATACTCATACTTGCGTATAGTTATTTTATTGTCGATTTATCTCCAACGCAGCTGTTACGCGCAAATCGTGATTATCAATTTCGTTTTCATTCTGGTCTAGCAACCGTATTTGTAACTCTGAGTGTTTCATTATTAAAACGTTTGAACAGAGGGTGCGGGTGGCGCATTGTAGGCCACAAAAGCTAAAATCTGGCGATATAACATCAAGAAGCGTGCTGGGTCTTCCATCGCACATATCCTCTGTGGTGTTGATCTGCGATAGGTGAACTCGGATTTCCTGAACACCAGTAAAGTCAACTGCTCTATCGCCAGAATACACACCTTTAAGAAGTCACATACCACCAAATATAGTCCAGATATTATCAGATGCGCTAACCTCAAGTCCTGCTGAAGGGCTGTTGAAGGGCTGTTGAAGAACAACAGCTTCTCCGGTTTGAACATTTGTTAATATTTGATACATAGCTATGGAGTTCACGTTTAATACTTCCTTGTCCCCAAACGTTTAATGGGATTGGAAATTAAAACCCAAACTCGACTTTACAAAACAAAATATACAAGTAACCAGTGCCCAGGCGGATAGTTTCAACACTTCTTTAATAAATGTGTTCAGTAAGTACGCACCGATTCCAATAATCAAAAGTGAAAATATCATAAGCCTATGGAAGTCACACCCGATGCAATGGTACCAGAACCAAGTAAATTTTGCCGTATGGTATGCTACAGCTGGTTGTGGAGTAAGTGTCTCACATTTATACCACAAAGACCTCCTTAAATTTTGGCATCAATGTACAAATTTCATGTTTACTATCAGGTAAGAAGAATTCTCGTAAAAATGCAAGCAGCTTTACCCCAAGACGTCTCTTTCGATCCCAAAAACAATGCATACCACCAGAGAGAATTTGAACGACTTTGTGATGAATTTGGAATTGATACAAATGTCCCATTCCGAATACCAGGACCAAAAAATGGCGCAGGTCTAAACATGTATTATGTTACAAATCAAGGGCACCAACCCGCATGGCCTAGAGGCGAGGCTGAAACTTATATTTCGTGGTCATCATTCATTCGCAAAGCCTACGGGAGGGTCAATTATTCACATTGATTATATAGAACAATCTGAATGTGACAACAATTGGACGCTGTTGATTCCTGATAAAACGAAAGGGTTTTCCAGGGCAGGAATTGAACGCATAAACGATTCTATACGCACGTATGTATGGGCATTACTAGGTGCCCAAGCACAAACAAGAACGAGTATTCTCTCAGAACAATTCAGGTTTGATGTCGAAGATTCTATGATGAATCTACGATGAATCTCCAGTCGATTTTCCTTATATTATGTAATATAGAGATATCAAGACGCGCTGCAATACGCCGGCAGTCGAGTTAATTATGTATTCGGAATAGGACTGTATATGGATCCCGCTAATATGTTACTCCGAATGGGAACTCACGCATGCTATAACAATAACATTTTAATCGCTGGAGGAGATCAAAATATAGGGTTGGCTGAAAATGTAAATGAACCAGCACCTCTGGTTGATAATAACACAGGCGAAGAAGGTATTGTGAAACCCAACCATCTCCATCAACACAAGCTTCTGGGTCAAAACCACTTTCAGAAATTGATCCGACTCCCAAAATTCCAGCACATGAAGTAGCTGATAATAAAAATCATGATAACGAAAAAATAGCACTCATCATAGGAGGAGATACAGTAGGCCTAATATTACTTTGGCTTTTGTAAAGCGACAATAAAAAGTCCGCCGATTGTTAGTACGCCGGCCCAAATATTTTCGGCCACAAATCCACCAATTTTCTAAAGCATATTAAGCAGCCAAGAAACAATTGATCCGATAATTCCTGGAAAAGAGGACGCTGCTTTTTCCGCAAGTTTTGCGAGAGCCATTTTCAAACTTTTCAGTTGTTTGTTTACCCATTCTTTTACTCCACCTTTATTTGGTGGTATTGGCATTGGTGGAACTTCCGCAGGATAACCACCAACCGTCAAAGTGCTTATGGCCATACCTATCGCAGTAATGATACTCACTACAGTTATACTTTGCTCGCGAAAGAAAGGTCGCACACATTCAGCTAGTGTAGTGTCTTCATTGAGAACTTGAGAGCCAACTTTGGCTCGGGATTATTATCTCATGGCTACTGGAAAGGGCTCGCAGCCATCAAGAAGCTCGCTGCTGCTGCCAAAGTTTCAAAAGATGTGGCAAGAACTTGGTTAACAAAACAGGCCACATTATGGCAGATATACTTGCCTCGTCCGCGATATGTTGACAGATAGCTAGCCTCTAGTCTAGTCAATTTACCCTTTGCCTGAGCACCTCCACAATCCTTGCATACTTGTGGTTCTGCCTGCGTTCCAACCCCACATTTTCGACAAGGCTTTGGAAGTTGGCTACCTTTGCGCATAAGTGCTAAATGGATTCTACAATACGTACCAATACAACTTTTTCCACAGTCTGTTAACATGTGGACCTTGACCCACGCACACTGATTATAACCCTTCATTGTGTTTATCTTATGTATTGTATAGTTAACGGTTTGGTCTAATAGCATGTTTTGATGATCCTCTAGATAATTATATGAAGCCTCATAGGCAGGAAAGGGTGTGGTCGGTCCTATGGTGGCTTGCGGTCGGGTACTACTTTTCCCACGATAATATTTTCCGTAGAGTTTATATGCTACGATAATTTTTTAAAGGATTGTTTCCGTACGTAAATTGGGTACAATTTTTTCTACGATAATACTTATTCGTAGAAATTTTATATGTGTGTGCTTAGAAAATGTTGTGGGAGCTGTTATGTACATTTAATATTATTTTATTTTTTAATATTTAGAAATGTAGTTGGGAGTCGCAGATTAGCTGAGGAGCGGCTTAAATAGTTATGTTACTCGCCCTCCCTGCTGCTGACGCTTATACTGCCTAATATGAAAAAAAAAAAATGTACGCAGTGAGATGCAGTAATTCACTCCATGTGTAAATATGCGATTGAAGTCATAATTATATCTAGGTTCAGGATGAACAACTCCAATATTTCATACAAATGCGGCATATCATTTTATTGCAAAATTGGCAATATTCAAAGTACAACACGATCATTCTTCTTAACCCATCCAACACAAGGCAGTACAGCAGGCAAGGCAGAGTATAGGAGGAGAAAACAAGAAAAAGACAGGACAGAGAGATACAATATTATTTGTTCACCTTTTGGAATAAGTGCTAAGAACAGGCAAATGGAGGAAAGAAAAGGTAAGTAACATTTTAGTAAATGACACATAGAATGCAGGCATGGCCGTGTGATGTGATGGGGTTTTACGGCTCCGCATAAACCAATCGGATGATACGGGCGCCAGATCAGAAAGCCTGGGACCGGGGTTTTCCCCTACTCTTATCGATAAATCCCAAGGGTTCTTTATCCTGCATGCCACCATAGACAGCAGTACACAGCGCCCGGCCTTGTTACGCAGTTGGGCAGCACTGCAGAGTCACCGAAGAATTACTATTATAACGGATTACAATTATAATTACAATCATAACGCCGTGGCCTGATCGGGTCTCGAACCCGAGACCTCGACCCCTACGGTCGGTATAGGATTGCAGTCAGCCGGTTAAACCGATTGAACTATTCGGTGCCCCCTTGCAGGCATGGCCAAAGAAAATAAAAACAAGTCCATAGACCAATAAGTACAAAAACTCGCTATATGAAGACTTGTCTCGAAGAGCATCGATCCATGAAGGGCTGGACCAGCTGGCTTGTCGTGAAATAGAACGTGAGACCAAAGGCGATTGAGATCGGCAACGCAGGAAGAGCTTTGCGTACAATCGCCAGTAAGAGAAGCGTGAAACTCAATCCAATCAGAATGGCAATGAAACAAGCAATCGTGGTGTTCCAATCACCTTCGGCAGACGCCTTCCCGACTAGAACACTGTAGAAAATAAAATCCCCCAGACCGAGTTTAACTCCACGCTCCTCTTCCTCTCCAGAGCTGTTAGCATTCCTCGCTCGACCGTTCGGTTCCACGTCGTTCCCGAGAACCTGTACAGCTGTGCGGGCTGTGTGCGAGTTCGTGGAACTGTTAGACGCAACCTGACGACGCCTGGCTTCGCGGTCGGGTGAGTGAGTGTCACGTTCAGCGAAAGGTCCGTCCTGATCGTCCTGACTGTCTGACGCCTGATTCGTTTCTCCTTCCTCAAGAGACGGCATCGTGTCACTGCCTTTCATCATCGCGCTTTGTTCTGTTGATAACACAAAAATCTATACAACTAAATTCCAAGAAACTGACAAACTGACCAGCATCGTGGACTGGATCCACATCCGCCATGCCAAACATCCAAACCATGGTGGCTGTAAGCGAAAAATTTAAACTTAACTCATCCAGTGAGTGTGAGTTACTCACATGAGTAGATGAGTCCGGGTAGTATCGGTTCGTTACGCTCCTGAGCAGTTTCAACCAAGATCCTCAAAGGTCCTTTTGGGCACAGCACAGCAATCAAATCTGTAAAAGAAAAATAGTAAACATTTAAACGATTTTTCCTAATCTAATGAGAATAAAACTGACCCCAGATGGAGATGAAAGCGAGGAGAACCCATGCAGTCCAATCGGGGAGGTACTTGATGAAGATCAGAGCCATAAGGGCGCTCACCATGATCAGGTAGCCCTGCTGCAGAAGCAGCGGCCCCTTCCAGTGGATACACACCATTCCCACCACCCCAAAGTTCCACATCAGAAGCGCCACAGTTATGTAATCCATTGGCACGTTGTACGTACGCAACACTTCTCTGTAAAAAGTACAATTTATATGACTCAAATTCCATTCGTGGAACCTGCTGTTACTATGTATGTATGTATGATTTTATTGACAGATATGTCCAAGAATGGCGAAAAAACAAAACAACTTTATGATGAATACGAATTCAGTAAAGCAAAAAAGACAGATCGAATGACACTACTGTTCGCACAAAATTAAAACATCACGTCAAAACTCGGCCACTTTCTCTTAGTCTCAACTCGTAAACGATGTGAGCTCAGTCGTTTTCGAGTGTATGCAATTCTGTGAGCTTCTTTTGGACTTGCATTGGCTGGGCACCGGCATAACGGCGATGGTTCGAGCGAGGGGTTGAACATCTTGTAGGTGGTTGCACGTGAAGATTCGTGTGCTTGCTTAACAGCCTCTCTTTCACGACTTTGTTGGGGTTGTGCGGCCATCGTTGATCTGATATAGTGCGCTCCAGGCGCTCCGACCTCGCTTGCTATCTGCATTGCGGTCGACATGCAGTTAGTCTCGGGGTCTGCAGCTGAAAATACCTTCTCGAAAAACTGTCTTTGCCTTTTGACCACATACTCGATAGGACCGAGCACTCCTGATTCGATGATGGTTAGGTTGTTTGGTGTCAGCGGTCGCACTCCCAGCAAGGACTTTAGGGATGTCAGGTATGGTTTTTCAAATGCTCTTAAACTGGTAGTTAACCAGGTCTGGCAGCCATAACCTATTGCTGCATTGACACAGCTTTCCCACACCTTCTTCTTTACCGCAAACGGTGCATCGCTATTTTTTCGCAAGAACGATGCAAATTTCCATACATGTTTCCACTTTTGAGACATCTCATTTGACAACACCTTCGCAGCGTTCTCGTTCCTTATCAAGCATCCCAGGTACACATATTCAGTGGTGAGCGCCATCTGTACTTCGTCCAGGAAGAATGGTTCTGTCCTCACGCTGCTTACGGTCATGAATTGGGACTTTCGTGGGTGGATCGTCATCCCTATTCGATCAGTGGCTTTCTTTAAAGTGTGTATTTTTTTCTCCATGGATTCTTCACTTGTAGCGACAACCGTTGTATCATCCATAAAGAGAAGGCAGCTGATTTCTTTCAACCACCCGTCCTCTCCACAGCTTCTCAAAGCACGAACGGTCTCGTCAATGAAAAAGGTAAAGAGCGGACAGCTTGTGGGCTCACCCTTGTTTGACCCCGGCGCTTGTCGTGAAGAAAGATGATCCGATAACTCCTGCTGCACCGGCCATCGAACGCTGCAGTGCCATGAGGAATTGAGATCCGCACCCCCTCTCGTCCAACATTTCAAAAAGTTTGCGTCTATCAACTTTGTCATATGCCTTCTCGTAATCGATGAAGGCTATCAGCAAGGGCTGCTTCGTTTTTCTGGCGGTGTCTATCAAGAGTTTCAGCGTCAGGACTTGTTCTTCACATCCTCGTCCTTTTTGCGACCCCGCCTGTTCTTTACATGGAGTGTACCATGTTCTCAATCGATGGCTCAAGATAGAGTCATATGCTTTGGCTAGAGCTAAGGGGATGATTATCCCCCTATAGTTTCCTGGGTCAAGTCGATCACCCTTCTTGTACAAAGTGAAGACCTTCACCTTATTCCACTCATTGGGATATTCCGTTAGAAAGACCATGTTGGGCTTTCAGTAGATCCGGCGCCACTCCGTCGATGCCAGCTGCTTTGCCTGACTTCATTTCTCTGATTGCATTGATCACATCATTTGGCATGATCGGATCATCTAAGAGAGGCATGTACTTTGGTTCCTGCACTTGGTAGGTTCCACCTTCGGTTGATGGGTTCAAGAGTTGCTGAAAATGTCGACAGAAAGATTCCTCTGAAGGTCGCGTCATCTCGTCTGCTGGGTTACCAAAAACTCCTTTCCAGTTTATGGCAAGCCACAACTTTTTTGGGTCATGAGACTCAATAATGTTCCTCCATCTATCTCTTCCTTGGGTCCTTGCAGAGTCATTTTCTCTTGATGCTTCTCTTGCAGCACGGTATATTGCATTCGATATCTCTTTGCTGATTGTATCAATTTCTTCTTCATCCCATCCTGACAGGTTTTGCGCAACTCGCAGCGCTGACGCGAAGGCGGTACATCTTTGGATTCAGGTCATATTCAAAACAGTGATTTCGTGACAATGAAATATAAAAGATTTAACTTACCCCAGGTAGATGTAGGAGAAAAAGAAGAGAAGCATGGCAGTAGACACAATAAGCCAGCCGTGAATAACCTGCGTTCAAAGTAAAATGCATGCAAAGCCGCATATAAAATGAAACAGAGAAGAACTCACCTTGTAGCACCGATACTTGTAGAGTAAAATGAGGAACACAGTCATCACAACAACAACAATGATCACAATGAAAGCGTTGGCGAGCGACATCCAAACTTTAGTCCCAGTGTCATCCGTTTCTTCTGTGAATGGGGTGTAAATACTGGAGAGAAAAGAAAACGTACAAGGCGTTTTGGATTCATCAGTACTACGTACAGGTATCCGTTTTTAGTTGTGTAGAAGTTGATGGAGCTAATGGTTGCCACGACAACCAGCATGCAGAGTGAGACGGGCACAAACAGCATGATGACGTGTTTGGCGCCGTACAGCATGCTTTCTTCTTCGTTATCATTGCTGCGCTGTGTCGTCGATCTTGGTTGCGGCGGAGGATGAGCATCTTGCGGGCACTGAGGGAGGAAAGTGTGGAGAGGGAGGTTAGCCAGGGAGAATATTCACGACGTTAAGCATGTCTGTATAAGTCACTTTGATGTCCGTGTAAGCCTCATCGAGTAGCATAGTCTAACTTTAAAACAGGTTTACTAGTATATGTGAGTGTGCACTAATAATTAAAGTAAAGAAACCAGATCAAACTGCAGGGAGGCTACAAATTATCAAGTACATGTATACGAATTGAAATTGTCTCAATTCGATAAAAACATGCAACCTATAAGTAATTAGGGTTGTGTGACGTCACAGAAATCCCAAATGCGCGAGTGTGGAGCTAAACATCTTCAAGAACGACGTCATACAGAGGAGACTTCTTTAATGGAGACAAATAACATAAAGAATATGACTTCGCTGGGGCTAGAATGACGTCATGGCCTTTTCACTCCAATATCAGAGACTCGATTACATGTATAATATGATCAAGTAAAAACTAAAAAGCCTTTCTCGAGCTGTTTTCTATCACACAATGATCACTTAAAAAAATAACAATGCTTATATGGGCTCGATGTGGCAATATTCTTTATAAGGCAAGATAATCAACTTGCAAATGTTGCAACATAATAATCGTCGAACACAATACGGATAGTTAGAACTGTACAGTTGTGAGAAATATTGACAAGAATATCCCTCAGTTGACCCTGGGGTTGCGTAATAATCAGCAAGAATCAATCACCAGTTCGTACTGCTGGCGCTGGCGCTGCTGTTTACGGCGCCCTGCTCTGTTTTTCGCCGGCGATGATCCACACTCTCCCGAATTCAGTACTTTCACTGCAAGTTGAGCTTTCCGCGTATGTTCCGGGAAATCCGTATCCGTTAAGAGAGCGGCACATTCTTCCGGACAATGAGCTACTGTGGTCGTCATGACAGCATTTCTGGCTTAGCAACGTTTCGCCAGTGTACGCAACAACCGTTCGCAACTGCGCTCGCCAACGCGAAATTTATCGATCGTTGTTTTGCAATTGGGCTGTTTATGCAGACGCATGAGTCAGTGACGGAGGCCAGCAGACGCCGAGAATGTCAACGAATGTCTACGAAGAATGGGGAGAAGGCAGGGGGGGAGGGGGGTTCTTCGGGATCGGACGATGGCCTCCGAGATGGCTTATATTGTAACGCAGTGAGCGAGTGAATAAGCGACGAAATGACTCAAGAGAGCGTGAGACATCCATGGCATCATAACGTTCCTAGGCCTGGTTTCATGTGATTTTGTGTATGCTTTCGGTACACAAAATGACATGAAAATGAGCTAATCCAAACCTATAAAATAAACTACGAGAGACGAATTATCATAATCATGAATTCATTTTATAATACAGTAAACATTGAATTGCATAATTTTACGTTAATACTAGAAGACCGGAAGTCACAGATTATTCATGCAGATTTTCCGCCCTTCAAGTTGACACATGTTAAAGCCGGCGAAGTTCTCAACAGAAAGTGGTTCATTTCAAATCGTATAGACGCTGCAATTAACGTTGGAGAGCGGACAATCTGACCATAGGTGCATGGCGATTGGGGAGAATGAGTCCACTGCCAAAGCAAAAAAATTTAAGGCCTCATGCCGTACGTCGTAGTCGACTAGCCCATTGACGAGCATTTCCAGGAATTCAAGTACGAAACTCGATTTTCAAAATTGGAATACGAACTTTTGGAACTTCAAGAGAAAGCTAAAAAAGCGCGAGTTGACCAAACACACTCCAAAATCATCTAAAAGCATCGGTATTATCCTCATATGCAAATACATTATAATGCAATTTCTTAAGGTTCGGAGTTGCCCTAAATGTCAGCGGGCCTCCTGTAATTCTGCTTCTCCCCCCATTGACATAATTAATTTAATACAATGAATTTCGTTCATCAACAGTCATTGAAGAGCCCAGAGTTACCTTGCAGTTAAATCTGCTTCCCCCTTCAAATGTGGTATTTTACACCCCAAGGTTGAGCCTGGAGAAGCAGAAGAACATGAGCCCCTTACACTTCCGATTTCACGTGTGAGAAAGAAGCTGTTTTATTTTAAATTATGCATTTTAATTCTCTTCAGGTTGAACTAGAAGAATAGGACGACGACATAGAGGAAGAAGAATATGTTGATTAGTTTGCGCTCTACAAAGAATTAAGAGAACATGGAGCTTGGAGCATGGAGCATGGAGGAGAGCATCAAGAATGGTTGGTTAAGGTTGGACAACGTATGAGGCTGTTGGTTGTATACAGACCCCCACAAAAGAAGAGTTGCACGATGAATCAGTTTTTCAGTGAGTTCGCTGACTCCCTCGAATAATTTTCCTCTCAAAAAGGCCATGTCCTGATTACCGATGACTTGAACTTCCACTTTGACGATAACAGGGACGCTCATGCAAATGAGATGAAAGCCCTACTTACCTCTTTCAACCTGCAGCAGCATGTCCAGCAGAGTACTCACCGTAATGGCCTACTATTGACCTGGTTATTTCCCGGGTTGATGATCCCTGTATGACCTCTGTAAATGCCGAAGATCACGGATTCCCGGACCACTTTCCGGTGTTCATCGATACTGTTCTCAATAAGCAGCCTACTGTAAAAAAAAAGTCAATAACATACCGACGGATCAAGAGGATCAACCCTGCAACTCTGAAGAAGGCTATCTCCCAGTCTTCCCTCGTTGCCTTGAACTTTGCTGACTTACCTCTTGAATTATGACTCTGACGAGGTATTGAGCGAAAGGGGTTGATGCCATATTTAACATGTCTTTTATATCCTTACATTGAGCTTATCACTTACTACCTGCTCACGTTACATCCTCCTTCTTTAGAATATTTAATATAAGAATAACTATAAATTGAAACGACAAATCGAACAATTAATAATGTTTAATGATTGGCCATATCGTTCTGGCTGGCGCCTTGTCCTGCATGACCGTCGTAGCAGTAGCTGTATCATGTGTAGAGACTTCTGCTTGACTTGGTTGTTCATCGAAACTGACATGGAAGTCCAGTTTCCTCGCAGCTTTGTTGGTGATCTCTTTCAGGAATTTCCTATTTCTTCTCTTTATACCACCATTTGGCGTCTCTATATCATGTATGCTCTTGGTTCGTCACATAGCTCGATGACCGTGGCTGGGTCCCATGCCGTGTCCTCGTCATTTCGCACCCAGACTTTCATACCGGGGGTGAGCTGTGATAGTTCTTTTGCTGTTCTGTTATAACTTTCCGCATTTTTCTTGTTCACTCTCATTCTTTGTTCTGCTTGAGTAATTTGAAGATCGGCCTTAGATGTTCTTGACGGCAGGTTTGCCTGTATCTTTCTGCCGAATAAAAGTTCTGAAGGTGACGGCTGTTCCGGAGATGGCGTCGCTCTGTAGCACAACAGGGCAGTGTCTGGATCGCTGTTCCCTTGATGAGCCTTCGTCAAAATTCCCTTGATAATGCCCACCATCCGTTCAGCAAATCCGTTTGATTGGGGATACCGCGGGCTGCTTGTCACATGTTGAAACTCCCATTTCTTGACGAATGCATTCACTCCCATGGCGTTTCCTTCTTCAGAAGTTGACGTAGAAGCTGTGTCCTTAATGCTAGATGTGGAATGAATGGGCTCATGTACTGAACCAACCCGAGGAAACTCTGAAGCTCGGCTGCATTTGTCGGCGATGGCTTGTTTGCAATATTGTCGCACTTTCTTTCATCAGGGAGCATTCCTTCACTTGACCATGTAAGTCCAAAAAAATAATAAAAAATTACTTCCTGACGGATATGACATTTTTCCGCACGGAGCACGAGGCCTTCCTTTCTCGCAACTCCATCATCTTGTGGAGGACGTCATCGTGCTCTTCTATGCTCTTGCCATACACCACGATGTCATCAGCAATTCCAATCACTCCTTCACCGACTTGCTGTAGTATCCGATCCATCCGTGACTGAAACACATCTTGGCTTACGCTCAGTCTGAACGGAAGACGCAAGAATCTGTATTTGCCGGCTGGAGTCTGGAATGTGCACAATTTGCTGCTTTCTTCTGAAAGATGAATACCCCAGTATCCGGTCTTTGCGTCAAGTTTCGAGAACACTGACGAACCTGTGAGCTTATAGCTAATCCCGTCAATGGTAGGAGTCTTGTGACATGTTCGCTTGATCGCCATGTTGAGGTGCTTGGGGTCGAAACACATTCTCAGCTCACCATTTGCCTTACGTATAAACACAAGTGAGTTGATCCATTCAGATGCTTCTGTGTCGTCACACTTCTTGATCACTTCATTTTGTTCCATCTCTTCAAGTTTCTTCAATATCTGCTCTCTAAGTTGGATGGAGTACTTTCTGGGCGGCGCTATAACTGGCTGTGCATCTTCTTTCAATTCAATACTGTATGCTCCAGGCATATTCCCCAGTCCAATGAATCTGCCAGGATACAACTGCTGCATGGTCTGTATGTCCGGAATAGGTTTCTTCTCATCCGGTCTCTCTGTCATGGTAGAGATGTTGCGGTTCCTGGCGATGTTCACAATGCCCAATCTCTCCGATGCATCGCATGATAGAATAGCCGGTCCGTCTGTGTCACACACATAGAAATCGCAAAAGATCCACGGAGAACCATCGAACCGGATTGGCATCATAATGGTCCCCTCATGATGTAGAGTAGATCCGTTGACTGCAGTGAGCGTGGCGCTACTTGACTGTACTATAGCTTGCTGCTGCCCTTTAGTTGGAAACATCTGCTTGAGGCATCTTGATGGAAGGATGCTTCCATTGGCTCCGGTGTCCGCCTTCACTCTGAGGGTGGCCCTTCGCTGGATCCCTGGTGGCTTCACATCCAGCTTGGCAAAGATTTCTCGTCTCTGTACGCTGTTGATCTCAATGCTTCCCATATCCAATGACAGTTCTTCCTCATCTTCTCTTTTTTTCCAAGCTGTGTACTTGTGGCGGCTTTGACTTTGATCTTGGATGGCTGTGTGACCTCGTCTTAATGTTTGAGTTCCTTGCATGGCTGAAATGAGTCTTCTGTTCGCACACCTTTGCAAAATGGTTCGCAGCTTGGCACTTGTTGCATCTCTTGCCGTAGGCTGGGCATTTTTTCGGCTGGTTGCTCGATCCACAATATCGGCAGGTCTTCGTCTTGGGAAGAAAAGATTTCAAAACGTCTATGTGGGTAGACTTGCTGAATTACGACGCGCTGTGCTGCGTAGCTTCACACTCAATCGCGCACTTCATGGCAGTATCGAGTTTGAGATCATTGCACTTTGCAATCAATCTGCGCTGTATTTCAACAGATTTAACAACCTTGATCATATTTGCATGCTTTTGCTTTCGCTCTTAGGCGACATGCAAAATCTTCGACAGACTCATTGTCTTTCTGTTTCAGCGCAGATAATTCAAGCCTGCTGACCCACTTATTCGGAGTGCCTATGAGGTGTTCCTCAAATTTCATGAATATGTCAGATGAATCCGCCTTCTGGTCTGAGCTTAATTGCCACGTCTCTCAAATTTTCGTCCTTTTGTGCCAACGGATAATAGAATATAGTGCCATTTCTTTTCCTCGGCAACATTATGAATGACTAAATAGCTCTCTAGGAAATGTTTCCATTCCGTAAATGCTAATTGCTGATCCTTATGGTCCCATTTCAAAGACGGCATCTGTATGCCTTGTGCCATACTTGTGGTATAAGATCTCTGCTTTCTCCAATTATACAAAAGTTCACTTATCTTAGCAAAGAGCTGCATGCTGGACCCGATTTCAACGGACCTCATCAAATATAACAAAGAGGAGATCTCGCCGACAATCACTAGCATCATTAACACATCGTTTGCCAATGGCATCTTTCCTTCAAAGCACAAATGTGGACTCATCAAGCCGTTACTGAAAACGCATAATCTGGATCCCCGGCAGCCCAAGAATTTCAGACCTGTATCTAATGTCTGCTTTGTCTCTAAGCTCATTGAGAAAGTGGTATCCTCTCAGCTGAACAGCTATCTCGAGCAAAACAACTTGCTGGAGTAACACCAGTGAGCATATTGCCGCTCACACAACACGGAGACCGCTCTACTGCATGTACTGAATGACATTGTGTGTTCAATAGGCTCACATCAAATCGTGCTCTTCGCTGCACTAGACTTATCGGCTGCATTTGATACAGTCGACTATACCCTGGTAGAAGAGATGCTTGCCCGACTGGGCGTGCAGGGTACCGCAGCTGCATGGTTCAGTTCTTACTTGAGAGTTCGTGAACAACAGATAGCCAACGTCTGGAATGTGGAGTGCTGCAGGGGTCGGTACTCGGCCCCCTCCTCTTCACGCTCTATGCGGCCTCACCAGACAGAGTACTACGGCATCACGCAGTACGCTATCACTTTGATGCAGACGACACGCAGCTCTGACTCCCTCTCACTCGTGGCAACATGAATGATGCAATCAACTCCAGCATTTCATACAAATGCAGCATATTATTTTATTGCAAAATTGGCAATATTCAAAATACAACACGATCATTCTTCTTAACCCATACAACATAAGGGAGTACAGCGGGCAAGGCAGAGTATAGGAGGAGAAAACAAGAAAAAGACAGGACAGAGGAATACAATATTATTTGTTCACCTTTTGGAATAAGTATTAAGAACAGGAGAATAGAGGAGGAAAGAAAAGGTAAATAACATTTTAGTAAATGACACATAAAATGCAGGCATGGCCAAAAAAAAAATACAAGTCCATAGACCAATAAGTACAAAATCTCGCTATATGAAGACTTGTCTCGAAGAGCATCGATCCATGAAGGGCTGGACCAGCTGGCTTGTTGTGAAATAGAACGTGAGACCAAAGGCGATTGAGATCGGCAACGCAGGAAGAGCTTTACGTACAATCGCCAGTAAGAGAAGCGTGAAACTCAATCCAATCAGAATGGCAATGAAACAGGCGATCGTGGTGTTCCAATCACCTTCGGCAGACGCCTTCCCGACTAGAACACTGTAGAAAATAAAATCCCCCAAACCGAGTTTAACTCCGCGCTCCTCTTCCTCTCCAGAGCTGTTATCGTTCCTCGCTCGACCGTTCGGTTCCACGTCGTTCCCGAGAACCTGTACAGCTGTGCGGGCTGTGTGCGAGTTCGTGGAACTGTTAGACGCAACCTGACGACGCCTGGCTTCGCGGTTGGGTGAGTGAGTGTCACGTTCAGCGAAACCTCCGTCCTGATCGTCCTGACTGTCTGACGCCTGATTCGTTTCTCCTTCCTCAAGAGACGGCATCGTGTCACTGCCTTTCATCATCGCGCTTTGTTCTGTTCATAACACAAAAATCTATATTTGCAACTAAATTCCAAGAAACTGACAAACTGACCAGCATCACGGACTGGATCCACATCCGCCATGCCAAACATCCAAACCATGGTGGCTGTAAGCAAAAAATTTAAACTTAACTCATCCAGTAAGTGTGAGTTACTCACATGAGTAGATGAGTCCTGGTAGCATCGGTTCGTTACGCTCCTGAGCAGTTTCAACCAAGATCCTCAAAGGTCCTTTTGGGCACAGCACAGCAATCAAATCTGTAAAAGAAGAATAGTAAACATTTAAACGATTTTTCCTAATCTAATGGGAATAAAACTGACCCCAGATGGAGATGAAGGCGAGGAGAACCCATGCAGTCCAATCGGGGAGGTACTTGATGAAGATCAGAGCCATAAGGGCGCTCACCATGATCAGGTAGCCCTGCTGCAGAAGCAGCGGCCCCTTCCAGTGGATACACACCATTCCCACCACCCCAAAGTTCCACATCAGAAGCGCCACAGTTATGTAATCCATTGGCACGTTGTACGTACGCAACACTTCTCTGTAAAAAGTACAATTTATATGACTCAAATTCCATCCGTGGAAGCTGCTGTTTCTATATCTTTGGATTCAGGTCATATTCAAAACAGTGATTTCGTGACAATGAAATATAAAAGATTTAACTTACCCCAAGTAGATGTAGGAGAAAAGGAAGAGAAGCATGGCAGAAGACACAATAAGCCAGCCATGAATAACCTGCATTCAAAGTAAAATGCATGCAAAGCCACATATAAAATGAAACAGAGAAGAACTCACCTTGTAGCACCGATACTTGTAGAGTAAAATGAGGAACACGGTCATCACAACAACAACAATGATCACAATGAAAGCGTTGGCGAGCGACATCCAAACTTTAGTCCCGGTGTCATCCGTTTCCTCTGTGAATGGGGTGTAAATACTGGAGAGAAAAGAAAACGTACAAGGCGTTTTGGATTCATCAGTACTACGTACAGGTATCCGCCTTTAGTTGTGTAGAAGTTGATGGAGCTGATGGTTGCCACGACAACCAGCATGCAGAGTGAGACGGGCACAAACAGCATGATGACGTGTTTGGCGCCATACAGCATGCTTTCTTCTTCGTCATCATCGCTGCGCTGTGTCGACGATCTTGGTCGCGGCGGAGGATGAGCATCTTGCGGGCACTGAGGGAGGAAAGTGTGGAGAGGGAGGTTAGCCAGGGAGAATATTCACGACTGTGTAAGTCACTTTGATGTCCGTGTAAGCCTCATCGAGTAGCATAGTCTAACTTTAAAACAGGTTTACTAGTATATGTGAGTGTGCACTAATAATTAAAGTAAAAAAACCAGATCAAACTGCAGGGAGGCTACACATTATCAAGTACATGTATACGAATTGAAATTGTCTCAATTCGATAAAAACATGCAGCCTATAAGTAATTAGGGTTGTGTGACGTCACAGAAATCCCAAATGCGCAAGTGTGGAGCTAAACATCTTCAAGAACGACGTCATACAGAGGAGACTTTTTAAGAAGAAGAAAAAGAAGAAGAAGAATTTATTGCAATGCAAATAATCGAAAAACAGATAACAAATACAAAGAAATTGTTAAAGTGCATTGCAATCAGGATCTGGTGAAACGAATAGCACAATTGATCCTGATCTATATACAAAATAAATTATTTAAATGCAGGTGCAAAATGTGAGGCAAGAAAAAAAAAAGAAAAAAGAAAAAAGGAAGGAATGAAGGAAGAAATAATTGAAAAAAAAAACAAAAACAAACAAACAAAAAAACAAGAAAGCAAGAAACTTCTTTAATTGAGAAAAATAACATAATGAATATGACTTCGCTGAATGACATCATGGCCTTTTCACTCCAATATCATATGGAGACTCGAGTAGGCCTATATGCAAAGCTACATGTATTTTGTATTTAATTGTTGATGAAAAGGAGAAATGGCACTATCAGACTATCTGTTCCTATCCGCCGGATCAGAGGGGCGAGAGCTCTGGGAGGTGTACCGGTATTTCTATTAACTTTCATTGCATGTCATGAAACTATGAAGCTTACACATATGTTAATGTGATCATCTTTCTTTCCTTAGGTACTGTATTTGAAACATGCTCAACATTATTTGAAGACTGGCCGCCATCCACCAGAATGCCTCCCTAAACAGGTGAAAATAGGCCTCTTCAACAATGCTAGGAAATATGCCAAGAAATTCAGTTGCTAAACCTTGCGTTTTCATGATAGTTGATCATAGTTCATGATAGTATTATAGTAGGCTCTCTTTTTCACTCTTTTTCAGATATATTTGGGTTCTATAACCTTAAATGTACCTACCAAAAACATGGCTGGAAGCCTGGAACTATCGTTAAAAAGCTATTTGTGTGAGATAATAGCTACATAGCAGCATAGCTACATCAGCCGCAACTTCAACCTGGCTGATTGTCTCGTTCGTCACGAGAAGTGGAGGCCACATCAAGGACATTGATAATCTTCTTTCACGGATATTTGACAGCAGACCCCATGTTGTTCTGCTACAAATAGGGGGGAAAAACTTCCGAGGATCCGCTGAGAGACCACCGAGATGTCCCCCTAAAACTGGAAAAGCTAGCCCGAACTATCAGGAGTGCAGACATCAAACGTGAATACATTGAGAAGCTGTTATTCAGAGACAAAACACCCAGGAGTAGTGAGCACTACTGCCGCAAGGTCCATGACATCAGCAGAGTTCTTGCCAAAAGGAAGCAGGCGCTCCAGAACAGAGCATTTTCACCAGGAAGCAACGAATACAGGGAACGCTTCATTGGACCAGATGGGACCCACCTCACCCCATGGGGCCACATGAAATTCTGGTATTCCCTTAGATGCGCTCTGATCATTTCTAAACGTGAACTCAGAAAATATAAAATAAAATAAATAAGATAAATTTGATCATTCCTTTCCCCGAGCATCTCTAACTGCTTGTAGAGGAATAGCCCGAGGCAGGATTTCATGGAATTTGAGGGTCTTCGAGCCCAGGATGCCGACAACCCACACACCCAAAACTGCTGCCTTAAGTATTGTACCATTTCCACTGGGTTTGACCATGCGGTACACATGTGTGCGCAGAGGAGACCCCTGCGCACACATGTGTACCGCTGACCCCTGGTTGTACAATTGAGGCACCAATACTCTGCAGCCTCGATACCGCCATACTTTTCCATCATTCAATCGTGAATTCCCTGATTACATAAATTACAACAGAGTGGGCCCATTGTGCTGTCAATGATATTCTTCATAGGTATCATAACTGCTATTGCTAATGGACGAAAATAGTACTCAGTATGTACTCACTGCTCAGCACAAGTAGGTGAACAGATTTAACAGAATCATTCCACAAGGACTTCCTCATAGTGCTATTTTTGTATCTCAAAATTGCAAAACCCACTGATATCTGATATTTCCCAAGAATCTGACATCAAAGTGACTTATACAAAAACAATCATTTCAATGATAATTTGAATTTGAGACATGAAGTTAAATCAAAATATACTCACTTGAGTCAGGTCGCTGGTGAGCGGTCGGCTACGATCGTCGCGCCTGGCGTTGACGTTGGATGACATCAGCCTGGTTCGTTCGTCAGCCTGATCACTGTCGGTATCCGAAAAATCACTTGCAGAGTTCATCAGGGGTCAAACATGTATTGTGAGATTGGGATGGGGAGGGGGCGCCTGCAATGGAATGCAGGACCCAGTCAGGGTGGCTCTTCAGAAGGGGGTGGGGAAGCAGGGAGACATGCGACCCTGTTATTGTTTAATCATGCCGATAATTATGTGCAAGAAATTTACCAAAGCAATTGTTGGTGTGAAAGAGAAGCGGGCTGCATACAGTGCTCAGGGTTAGGACCAGAAAAATTGGAGAATTATTTTAGGAATAAAATCATATTCATAATGATACTGTATGCTCTTGACTAAGCTTAAGTGTTGAAAGGATTCCACTTATCCACTACCATCAGTCATTTTTTTTGGTGATTACAGAGTTGGAGAGATGAGACCAGAGTTCTACTAACTATTGCAGATTGCTAACTATCTAATAGTCTACTAACTATTGCAGCCTAAGTGCCTAACTCCACCAGCAACCGTTATAGCACACTTCATTAAAGCCACATCAAACGGTGGACCATGAATAGATATATAGAGCTCAAAAATGTGTGTAAAGTTTGAACTCCAGTAGTATGCAAACACTGTATTCAGACTAGAATACACTTAATATAGTGAGTGAAGTGACTCAGGTGGTTGCCGAGTATTCAAATCTAGTGCGCTAATGCAGTCGTAGTTTGACAAATATTGTTACATAACATGGTGAGTTGGTCTTACTTCAGCCAGATATTGATGAATATGCATGTCAGTCAACTAAATTCATAAGCTACTCTGGATACAGTAAACTCAGTCTGCCTCCAAGTCAGTGTAGGGCCTACTTGGTGTTTGACCCACTGAATGACTCTTGTCAATAACAGAATCCGGGGTTGTTTTATAGTCCACTCCAGTCGATAGACATGAGACTGAAGACTCATCGTCTTGCGCTCATTCTCATGAATTGACACATAGCCAGTCCCGTTTCAAAGACTCCTATTATACTGACCTATTCACTATTGTTATAAGGACTTCCCCGCACAAGACAAGGCAATTGTGGTCTCATGGCTCCTCCAACACTCAGAGATATGGGCGCCAGACCAGGAACCTGGGACTGGGGTTACCCTGTACTCTTTTTCAAGCTTTTGATCAATCCCAAATGATCTTTATCCTGCATGCTACCATAGACAGTATCAAACAGTGCCCGGCGTTGTTATGCATTTGCATGGGATAATGGGCAGCACTGCAATGTGCTACATAGGCCTACTAACATAGGGCGATAGGCATGTTCATCATCATGGTTACTCACTGACTGAGATGATCATGAAAGCAGAGAGGGGTGTCAGCTTTGAGTTAACGGTTAGTCTTGACAGGATTAGGACACCAAAGTGACTAATTAAATTACTGAACATGACTCTTGAATCATGAATCTCAAATCTAATCATAAGGACACTCAGGGTCTGCTATTCAGTACTCCATAATATATCATTTATGACTATGAACAAGTTAATTTGGTTAAAAGTTTGTGATAAAAATTAGAGATGCTCGGAACTCCGACTCCGTATGTATTATACGGGAAGCGATGAGCGATGCAGGTTTTAGTGATTTCTATGTAAACCCTCCCCCTTCTGGACTGCTGTCTCCCCACTGCTGTGTTCAAGCCAACAGCCCCACCCCCTCCTCAGTGCTACTTCCAACCAGGCAATTGTCACTCTGCCATTCCCTCAGCGACTGCGTCCTTTCAATTTTTGACTGTTGATCAAAATCATGATTTCTAGTACATGAATATTTTTCAACACCAATTAAAGCATCTGAGCCCTTTGTAATGAAAGTGACAATTCCTTTTGCGGAGCGAATGCACAAAAATGGCAATGAGTTTCTGTGTGCTTCACAAGAACCAATCGCTTTTAACTTCTTCAATAAAATGCAATCTCCAATTGTCCTTTGGATTTCCACTCCTTTACATTAAATGCTTGAACATGCGTTAGCTCCATATGCAAATGCGGGCAAGCCAGGACGCACGCCGTCCTGTTCAGAGTTGAGGCAATTAGCTGCTCAAGCTCGAATAGCGATTTAAACCTGCATATGATCCAAGATTAACTATATATTCCTCATCCTTCCATGTACCGTCAATGTGAAACAGCGTTGTTTGAGCCCTTGGGCATGCCTTGCAGTATTAATTGATAAATGCGCTGAGGTGGGAAGTTACATATTACATAATGATCGAGATAATGTGCTTTGTGGTGATCTTACTATAATTTGGATCCCGTGTGGAGATTACTTCTTTCACCTCCACCCCTCTCCTTTATATCTGGACTTATTGATCTAGGCTTTTGGTTTTTAAGCAGCAGCAAGTTTACTGGCCATTAATTACTAGTATCCTAAGTAATATACAACTCCGACTCCGGCTCCGAGTCCGATCGGAGTTGAGCCTTGAGGCATCAATTGAATTGATCAAACTCCGACCTAGGACTAAATGAGTAAATCTCAACTCCGAGCATCTCTAATAATATTATCTCAATCATTGAACATAAGCGGAAACATTTGGAAGTGACCGGAAATATACCAGAAGAAAGATCGATGGCGAAATACACAAAACCCAAGAAAAAGTTTCTGGGAAGTCAAGAAAAGCAAATACTACTCAGTGTCCGTATTCCCCAGCTGTGACGTCATTCGAGAATTCCTTTCTTTGCTCCAACCAGAAACTATACTGGAGTCAATAGTATCACAAGAGTACGTTATGATCACTTATGAGATCGCGCCGCTGAATGCTTCCGAAATCTTGACGCTTGTTCAGTTATCGTTCATAAACGATTGCCTTGATAGGCAATGTAGAACGAACAATGCGCAATAATTATCAGTATAAAGTGTATCTCTCATAAAGGTCATGTGGACAGAGCAAAACAAATATAAGTCAGCATCATGCTACGATTGTCAGAAAGCGCTGTAAAACTCCGAGTCGTTGGACTCATTCGACAGCTTAGACAGACTTTAGGTCAACCCACCTAATGATGCATAACCGGAGCTCTGATTAGCGTCACTCATACAAAGGAGCAAATTTACCTCTGGTCATGCAAAGATCGAGGACTCAAACATGTACATGCTGCTACTGTGCTACATGTACTGCCCATAATTAAAGGCTAAAATGCTAAATATATAAAGTAACCTAGATATAGGGTAAAGATATAAATTCAATTATATCCAAAAGAATTGCGAATCGCATGTCAACCAGGATGGACTATATACAAAGGCGTGAAAGCAAAGGTCAAATTCATTCACTTGTTATATATATGATTCACAGTCTTACAATAATCATTCGGTTGAAGTAAATATTACCCGTACAGTCTGAATTCGAGCGGCGGGGAATCGTTGATGGAACTGTGAAAGAGGAGCTTATCATGCATACATTATCATCTCCAGTACCGTCACCGTGCAATCAATCAAATGTTAGGCCGCATTACATCGTATAACCTTGGCATGTTATTATTATTATTATTATTATTATTATTATTATTATTATTATTATTATTATTATTATTATTATTATTATTATTATTATTATTATTATTATTATTATTATTATTATTATTATTATTATTATTGTATAAATTGTTTTGTAAAGCAAATCACGGATCGTGCTGCGTATCTGATCGTGTAATTATAATCGGTTAACCATAATACGTTTTCATAATGAAGATACAGTAAAACCTCGATGTATCGAACGTCCGTCCCTCGAATGTCTCCCTGTGTCGAAGCGTTTTGGAAGTCCCGACGATTCTCCTATACTTTACTATTAGCACTAACATCCGTCCCTCGAACGTCTCAATCTCGAATTTATCCTTGTGTCGAAGTGTTTTCGAAGTCCCCGAGACATATTTTCGATCTGTAGCTCGAAGTCGAAAAATTCGATGAGCATATTTCTCAGTTTGATAACTTCAAAGAAAAAGAGAGAGAGATAGTCAGTTATTTACAAAGCATCAAAACATCCCCGCCCCCACAAAGCAGTCGGCAGCCTTTATTTCTCCTCTGTTTACGCCGCGACCAGAGCTTTGATTGGCTGACTCCAAAGATCAACGGACCGTGGATCTCAACTAAGCTATAAGGCATATTGTTGTTGGTGTATTTGTGATGATCTTTAATGAATGACCGACAAAAGACCGCAAACCGACCAGAGCTTGGCTGACTCAGCGTGTCAGAGACTTCTTTGAATTTTATGATCGCTATATAAAATAAATTTATTATTATTATTATTATTACTCCTAAAACCAATAGACCGTGGATATCGACTAAGGCATTGTTGTTGGTGTGCTTGTGATGATATTTAATGAATGCCGACAAAAGACCGCGCGCATTCGAAGCTAGAGTTAAATCCAGCCTTAGATCTACACGTTGATAAATACATGTATTTGTTAATTAAAAATTTCCATCTCAATTTCTCCTATAATCATTTCTTTGGTCTAGATTTCTCGTAAGTCATGAGATCACCGTTCATAGTTTATGAGTTCATAACGCATGCTGTTAATCATAACGTCAGAGCACGATTTGGAATCATAACGGTCATATCATAACGGCCTCGATCTATCCCTCGAAGTATCCTTGAGTCGAAGTATTTGAGCTAACCCCACGAACTTCGACACATCGAGGTTTTACTGTACCGCGATATGCCTTAGATATGCCTTAGATATGCCTTGATAAGACCTTTTATCATAAGGGGGCATGTACCAAACAATTTCAACAAAATTTTCAGTATACACATGTCACACGTAGACCTACGCATCAAGAATGCAATGTATCTTTAAGTGCCTTTGATATAACACAGGAGGGCGTTGCATAAGATCCACTTCGCACACTTTGAATGTGAAATCTCTTAGCGTCGAAGCATGCATGTGCATGGCAAACAATTTTTTTTTTATAAAGGACGCCTCCACTTCAAATAGATCCAACACATACATGTATTTAAAGAAAGGCATTATATATATATTTTTTTATTTTTTATTTTTTAAATTCGTGAATAAAACACATGAAAGTGAAGGAGGCAAATAATGCGAATACATTCAACAAGTACATACAATTTTGTGTAACAAGTCAGACATGATAAAATCCATGACAACGGCAAATATCTATAGTGTCTATATATAGGGACCTACCGCATCTATTTTATGCTGATTCCCTTACAATAATTATTGCACTCAATTTCTAAATGTGTCTATATGGTGCTCGATATTTTAGATTTAAGGATTCATGAATAACAATTACATTTCACTGGCATAAATATGCATGTGTAATTTAAATGATAAGTGCATTCACAAATGAAATTATTGTTCATTACACACCGGTGAATGCATATTAACAATACATTAAACTCAAGACATATATGAATAATACGATCCATATGCTATAAGTGGCATCTATAAACCCATATTTACATGCTCCATATTTTCGAGAAGAGCACTGATCCGCGTTGAATAATAAGAACCTTGAATTCTGGTTTATAATTATAACAATTAAATTTTAACAAACCCACCGTCTAGGATTAGCCACAGGGGGTGCGGGTGCTGCACTAGGCTGGATTGTATCCATGGTGTAACTCTAATCCACAATAAAAACAGTCGTTATCCGAACATCTTTCGCGTCATGGTGCGTGCGGTCACATGATGAATCCAAACATAAAAAATCGATATGACAATTCAATATGCGACCTATTCAAAACGGTGAATTGATCGTAATTGGATTGTATAGAGTGCATGCGTAGGAGACAGTATTTGTTATACTCACGCCATGAATGTTGCGTATATCCTAATAACGTTGTTTAATATAATATGTACGTTCTGGTTGAGTATATTCTAGGTTATGCTTGCGCAGTTGGGCTTTCAAGTTTCAAACGAGGAAGTTCTCAGATATCAAAGCGTTGTAATACGCGCTGCTGATTCAGCACACTGTATTGAGTATAATATACATCACAATACATTGCTTAAGAACCTTGTAACCCAGACACACGCCCACATGTTTTTAAGGTACCTTTGGAACTGGTGAGACCGCTGAACCATATAGTAATAAAGAGAGAGAGAGAGAGAGGAATTGCATGCTGTTCGCAAGGCAATTAGCAGGTTACAAAGCCGTTTGGTGCCAATTTCTTGGTTGGAGCTCTCGTATGCTTCAATTTCCAGGCACTGATCTACAGCACTTTAACTCACAGTACATGTACTCCATTCTTAGCGTCGCATGTATGTATGTATGTATGTATGTAACGGCTCAACTCATCTCCAGTCATCTCATCTCATGTCATTCCATCGTGATCACCTCATTGACTCTTGCCGCAATCCATTGCTCGAACCCTCCTATATAAAATGCATTTTCATTCTAATAAACCAGATCATAACGAATCCCTTATAAAATGCCCTACGTCGTTATATGTACACGAATAGTGAAACTTCACTATGGCATAAAAAAAAAAAAAATTTAATTCTAGTTCCTATCTTCAATGCACAAGTATTAATAAATCTTTTGTATGGGAAAGAAGGATATTAAATAATTATGGCACTCCCTTATTAAATTATTATAACATGTATGTTGCTTTAGATCACATCAATTTACAAAGAGACTATAGAGCAAAAGGCAACACATTCTAATGACAAGTTCATTGAAATAATACAACAAGCTTTCAATACACGGGCACAATGCTTGTTGGTGATATGAGAAATATGAACCAAAGAATTTTTGAGTAACATGGTACCAAGGCACAAAACATTTATTTAAAGGAGAAATGAAGGAAGATTGGGTTTAAAAATTAGGAAAACTTTGCAACAATAAAAAAATTGGTGTCCTGACGATTATATCACAGTCTTGAAGGTAAGGACAGAATGAATTGAAGGAGCTAATTAATCGAAAATATCAGGGAAGATCCTTACTCAGTCTGAGGGTTTTGTTGGAAGAGGTACTCTGCCTGTAGAAGTATAAAATCAGTACCAAAAATTAACATAAATAATAAGACCAACCAGAAAATCAATGGGGTCATCAGGACGGACCTTGCAAGCGTCAATGAGGCCCTGAGTCAGCGTAGGCATCACGTGTTTCATGAGGTAATTCCTCAACGGAATTGACTGAGTCTCGAGTAACTCGTACTCCTCTCGTCTGACATCTTCCAGGCGAGAAGTCTACGCAGAAGTCCTCAGTATAAGCAGAGTTGTACTAAATGAGTACTCACCCATTCATCCTGCCTCGCTTTCCTCTCTGCTGCCTCCTCAGCCTCTCTCTGCTCCTTCTCTGCTCTCTCCTCTTCCTCTCTCTTCACTCGCTTCTCCTCTTCTTGACGCTGGATCTCTTCCATCTCGTCAGCGGTTGGTCCATAATTACGTGGCTCACCCATCAATTTCATGACATGCTCGACGATTTGTGACATGTTATCACTTGTATCAGTGGTGATATCTGTATAAATTAATAAGCCCTAGTAACGATATAAAAATTATAGCCACAGCTACGCACCCAATTTCTCAGGATGAATTTCCATTTCGTCAAAGAAATTCAGAACGGTTTCATCCTCGGTGTTGTATGCTTTGTACTCAGCCAGACGTCTCGCTAATCCTTCCTCTGTGTTGTGAGTACCAGCCACAACCGTTTCAGGAAGATTCATGACGCGGTGGCGAAGGAACTCATCAGGAGCATTCAAGGCGACCACAGTGTCAGGCATGATGGTTGTATCATAGCTTCCTTTTCCTTCTTCTCCTTCGTCATCTTCCTCAGCTGGAATTTGAAATTTAGACAACTTTGTGTGGATAAAAAATAAAGATCCCACCAGCAAAAAGCTCTTTCGCTTGTTCAATGGTCTTGGGATATCCATCAAGCACAAAACCCTGATTCTGACACGGTTTTGAGTGGAGCTTCTCTCTGAGAAACCTGATGACATATTGATCACCAATTCGTCCATTATTCTCTTCACGATTTTCGTTAATTGTGTCTAGGAGTTCGGAGTCTTCGGCCGCTTTGCCGTCATCTTCTTCTTGGTCCTCTCCGTCCGCTCTGGAGGCACTCTTTTGCTGGAAGAAATTAATTCACAAATACACATAGCAATGTAAACCTTGAATGACCAACCAAGGCTTCTAATGCATTGTCAATGACATCCTTGATCTTGATGTGGTGAAGCTTGTAGTTTTCGCACAACTGCTTAGCGACTGTGGATTTACCAGATGCTGGTGGTCCCATGATGAACGCACGCAACGGCTGTTTAATAATACATCGAGTATGGAAACGTCTCCAAGATGACTTCACCAACCATGAGCTGCCTGGCTTCTTTGTACTCATTCACCACAGTGTTTATGTTCTCTACGATTCCGGTTTCCGATGCCCAGCGGATTCTCATTGCTTCTTTCACAGTCACTGCATCCATGCGGAGGTTAACCAGGAGTTGATCAAAGTCAGCTTGCTATAATTGCATCGATTGTTGAAACAAAATTACAGCTGTTTTAGTTTAACACTTACCTCAATATCTTTGCTGAGTAAAGCTTCTTCCTTACTTATGAATCTCATTTTACCAGTGCCCAAAGAACCACTGATGCACTGGAATGAATATCAAAGATATATTTTCGTCAATTTAAAATAAATTAAAATTTATAAAATTACCTTGACAATTTCTTCCAATGTATTCTTCGAGTCATCAACTGCAACCAGGAACCGCACACGAGGTCTGCTATCAATAATGTTCTGAATCACACTGAAAGAATAAAAAAGTTAACAAGGAGAAAATGATCGCATGCCTGTTCAACTTACGCTCCAAGATCACGGATATGAATTGTAGGGACAACGTTCTGACCATTGCCGAAGCACTGTAGCTCTGGTGTATTATGCCAAGCCGCCTGAGAAGAACATAAATTATGTTTTATTAAATACTTACAGGAAACTAACCTTGAAGAGATAGTGGAAGATGTTTTCTCCTCCTCCATATGTGAGACCCGAAGCAATCACATAGGTCACCATCTTTCCTTTGTTCTGTTAGATACAGCGTCAATAATGCACTCAATAATCCCACAGCAGGTTACCGTTTTGCCAAGTTTCATGACCGTTTTCTCAGCGCTGTTGTGCTCTTTGAAATTTGGATGAGGCTTGCGACGTCTGTAGTCTTCCTCTGTAAAAGGGATCTCCGGATCATCCTGAGAAAAAAAACATCCATATTCAAGGAATAATCAAAGACAAGTTGATTACCTGGTCCAAAGGTTTGCTTCGAGCCCATGAAAGGACAGTCGAGACAAGAATGAACATTTTCTGTTTCTCAATGCGCTGGAGTTCAGAATGCAACGCTGAATTTATTGAAACATGAAATTTAATTCAAATGAGGAGAATGACTTCTCACATGACACGGCCCAAACGGCTTCATCAATCTGGTCAGGATCCTCAGTGATGTCATAAATGATGATGTCACATTCAATGAGGTATTCACTCAATTGGTTCTTTGTCTCATACTGAGGAAATATATGCTAAAGATTATACGTTAAGTCCAATTCTAGAGCATACGTTGATGATTTCTTTCACAAAGTCTGGTTTTGGTTGCGTCCTGTCTTTCATGGTTCCAATGATTTCGAAACATCCTTCCTTCGGGCCTGCGTTCAGCCCTGCTCCACTCGCAATGGACTCATTGTCTTCCTCTTCCTCCTCAACTTCATCCAGGGAACTACCAACCACACAGTTGGACAGGAACTGGAATTTAAAGATTGAGGATCATAATTTAAGATCAGGCAGAGTGAGTTTGTATATTATTGATTAAATTCAAAACATCTTCTTGGAAATATGCATGTCAAAATTATCCCTGTAATTGAATAAGATTATTTCAGCATCTTTCTATGACCATAATTCAGCAATTTAAGTCTTCAACAAGACATCTGCTAAAAAACTCCATCAAAACTCAAGTGTGAATTAACGCTATTGTATGTCTTTTTTAGCATAAACTTTGAGGCCCTTGAATACCCTATATACCCAGAGAGCAGGGTGGACTCATAGCAATAAACAATATACCAACACTCCTAAATCGAACCCTGTAGCAACATGAATTTTGTAGGCTGATGCTGTTAGATGTCACTGGCTGTGGCTGAGCAGCAAATGATTACCATCTACCCAAAGTGACAGCTGGAGCCATCTCTAACTATTCTAAATGAATAACATTCAGTATTTTGAAATATTTACTACAATAAAGTGCAACATTTTATCAATTAACCACATATAGGCACAATGTGATGCAAAAAAGAAACAAAACAAACCAGTTTCACACAAATTCATTGCCATAATTAAATTGCTACAATTTCACCAAGTTCATGGATGATTGAGATAGACAGATAGCTATTAGCTGATATTGATTAACTTGGAGTTGATAACAATTTATAAAATTAAAATTAAATCACTATCAATGTTTGTACTTTAGATCAGAGCCTGTCCAGTTTAATTTTATACCTAC
>KB298688.1:783357-793977 GCA_000328365.1 Capitella teleta | reverse complement strand
GATTCAGAGTCCTGAGTGCTAACCGTTACACCATAGAACCTTTGTTATTTATGACAGTTAGAACAAAAATTATTACGTTGGCCTGCAGCCATCTAGCTGGAGGTATTGTGCTTCGTGTACCACCTGTATGTCTCTTTAGTCTCGCTACTAGTAGCTATATATGCAGCCACAGTCATAGTTAAGGTAGTGTTGTATAGTTCAATGCTCCAGTAGTAATTAGTGTGTTAAGCTAATCTAGTCCCAGAAGATGTAACCGATAATCATCCTGAATCAACTGTTACATAACGGTTTCATTGGCTATCTGGGCGACATTTAGAAATGGTCAATGCTCTGACTGTAGAACATTCAGCAGAACGAGTCTTGCATCAATCCAGCACAGAGTATAGTTTTCCCACTCTGTATATTTACGTCCTGTAGACTACAGATTGAAATTGTGAGAAATGAATAAACATTCTAGAAAGTCAACATCTTCTTTACCTATCCTTCTCAAGCAAGAACTCGATCCGTTTAAATGTATATACCCCGTTTCTGTAATACAAGTCTTAACTTGCAATCAGCTTTGGTTATTAATTAAGCAGGTTCTATGGTGTAACGGTTAGCACTCAGGACTTTGAATCCTGCGATCCGAGTTCGAATCTCGGTAGAACGTGAGTTTTATGTATCACAATTTCTGGATTCCTAAGCTTTTACTGATATTCAGATGAACAATAGAGGAATGTTTGTATCCTTACATTCACATGAACAATAGAGAAATATAGATATCAAAGCAGCTGTGCCACCTTTTGCTGGTACTTTTAGGTCAATGTATCTGGGAAATTTCATGACATCAACTTCACACAGTACACCACCCTGGATACAAGCATGTGAGCCTACAAGATCAAAAGTAGCTTAATTGTCTGAAATATTTTAAATTTTAAATAACATTTATTCAATAAATTTTTATACTCACACACACAGTCAATTTTAGTCATCAGAAAAAAATAAGACTAAAATGCTAATGTTCTACCGAGATTCAAACTTGGATCACAGGATTCAGAGTCCCGAGTGCTAACCGTTACACCATAGAACCTTCAAAAAAGTCAGAAACCTTCAAGAATACTCAAGAACGTCTGCATCTTCTTTACCTACCCATCTCAAGCAAGAACTCGACCTTAAGATTTACATCCGTTTAAATGTACCTCTCTTTCTGTAATACAAGTCTTAACTTGCAATCAGTTAAGTTAGTGGGTTCTATGGTATAACGGTTAGCACTCAGGACTTTGAAACCTGCGATCCGAGTTCGAATATCGGTAGTACCTAATTTGTTTGATTTAATAGTTCAATTAACAATTAAACAGATCACGGTTTTTATTGGTCTGTGTTGCCATCTGCGTGTTCCTGACTTCCTGGTAATAAATCGAACTCTGTTGAATAAACCTTTGCTTTATTTTATTGCCAGAAATCCGACGAAAGAGTTCTCGGATGTTTATATTATGATAATATCCTGGATCGTCGTGTTTGTGGTTTTGTGGAATAATAGTCATTGCATTCCGTGTAGCCATTCATTATTTGGGACACTTTTTTTATGGGACGTGCATCTTAGATGAAGGCTGTTTGACTTTTATCTGTTAAGCTGAATCCAGAATTGACTTCAGACTGCATGGGTCTTGGAGGTACACTTTTGGAGAGATAAAACAGAACAGTCAGGGAATTATTATTTACAACCAAATTGCTGATTTTGTTCAAAGGAGATTGTATTTCACCTGAGTGTTGTTCCATTTAATTTTTCAATCACCTCTGAATGTATCAGATCATGACAAGTGTGGGCCAAGGACAAACAGAAGGAATGACAAGTTGTTGCTCACCCAAAAGCATCAACTTGTCGACATGACCTGGAATTGTAAGCGTTTGCTCTATAATCAATGGATTGAGGAAGTTTCTTGACTACACCTTTGTCTGCAGTAGGTGCTTTTGTTGGATGTTTTCATTCATCGGTAACACATGGTGTTGTTAGAAATCCATAGGAGCAAAATAAAACGGATATCGAAAATTGAGGTGTAACCATTGCTAGGTGCAACTAGGTCAGAACACATTTGTCAGACATACCGTAAAATTCGTGTATTCCACTTCTGAGCTCAAACAGATTCCTCCATGAGAAGTTGCTCACTCTTATGCCAGATGTTTCTCAATAATGACACTGGCCCGTAATAGCGTCATCCAGCAATTATACCCATTTCTGCACTAATGCATTGCATACCTAGATTCATGCGCATAATACGCATTCTGTCAACCCATTTATGAGAACGATAATAATGTTACAGTTCCTCTTTCGCACATTGAAAGCATTGCAGATATCCTCAGACTGAGACATTGTTTCACAACTGACAATACAAGTCATAACATCAATAGTTTTATAACGCAAGGCAATGGCAAGCAGGAATTATGTTTTGGGTGGCCACTCACTACTTTCCAAACTCACCTTGCACCGTCGCTGATTGGGTAACACTATTGTCGGTCGCTGTGCTACACTTGTACAATTCCCAGCGAAGGCTCCTGTCTCCTACGCTTTCGATTGGATGGATTCTCAATGAAATTGCCACAACTGGGGAGTTGAAGTAATTCCTCACAGACACTAAAGGATCTGCATTGCCACTGAGCTGCAACATATAAAAAGATCATATCATCATGTTAGAGAGAGAGAGAGAGAGAGAGAGAGAGAGAAATCATTTATTTAACAACAACATACATCAATGTGAATTAAGCGGGGAGAAAAAAATAATAATGAATTAAAAAATATTTTTTTTCTTTTTTTTTTCTTTTTTCTTCCGAGTGCAGACTGATGGTAGTAATGATGATGATGATAGTATGATGATGCAGGGAGACCAGGCTAAGGCACAACAAGTGTCCGTTTTCGCGCTGGCCACCCCTTTTCGCGCTGGCCACCCAATGTTAGATGAATGCACTTTGAAAGGGGGAGTATTTCAAAGTTTCGACAATGTCCAGCATTCTTCTCTGGTTCACATTTCGATGCAGTGACCGAGGACGGCACACCATGACCAGAATATAAGCAAAACGTGTTAAAACTTACAATGTGATGAAATCGAGCATCATGCAGTTAAAAATCGTGCCAACCACTACAAACAACATAATATGCATTAGCAAAGGCAAAAACGAATAAAAGCATTACGTTGTCTTAATGCTGAAAGGATGTTGGCAAACAGCCAACAAGATCACTTATTATCACTTCATAGGAAAAAAAAATACGCCGATAAAATTGCGATCGTTGTTAGCACGAATGTTGTCAAATATGTAGATTAAAGAGTTTATTTTTATATATGTTTTCGAACAATTTGCGAAAATCGCTTTCAAAACACATTTCAAAAATTCTAAGTGAGGGTCGATGCGTTTTCATAGCAGATTTGCGTTCGTTTGTCAATGGACAGGACGATTGTTTAACATAAACAATATTTAATAGTTTGGTAACCATGCAATTGGGTTGTGATTTTGATATATTGTCCCATAAAGCCTTAGTATAAACATGGAAGATGGATCGTATGATAAAATAAACAATTCAGTCGCTGAGACTGAACTGATAATTAATCCAGGCATATACGTACATTATGAAAAGTACTGATACCCACCGTAAATGTATCACCATTAGAAGTGTACCAAGCCCAATCTGATCTCTCGGTGAGGTATGATATCTGATACTTTGTGACGTACCAATCCCATTCAGCACTACCCAATGTTTCAATGGCCACAATGGTTTGTTCATCTCCAAATGTGACTTCAAGCCATGCTTCGTGATCAGTGTCATCGGGACACCAAGCGCCGTCGCTCGCTGCGAATAATAATATGATTCCGTATACATCGTTAGAATTAGATTATATGATCATTTGTCCTTCTTGTGCAATTAATTAGATTGATAATATATACTTTATTTAATATTAATATAATTGATTAAAAATTAAAGCTCTTTAGTCTTTGTCGGCAAACAAGAGAGAAAGAATGAGCATGGATAGCCATTTACTTAGTCGGCTAGCAATGACTCCTTGTTCGTCATCCCATTCAGATGATGCTAAGAGTTGCGAGTCTTCAACTCCGTTTTCGCCAGAGATCAGGGGAACTAGATCCGGCACATCGCATTCTTCATGTAAAAAAAGCAAAACAAATAAATGAATGCTTTGGCAAGTGAAACAAGCTGATGCAAATTATTCAGATAAACGAGTATGAGAGAGTACTTAAAAATGTAACTTAAAACTTGAGATACTTGAAGCAATGATTGACTAATTGGATCAGAGAAGTATCCACAATTGCACGCATAACATTGTCGGTGTGACCTGGGATTGAAGCAACTGCTCTATAATCAATGGATAGAAGACATTATTTCTAGGTTACGCCTTTGTCCACAGTAGATGTTTGTGTTAGGGTGTCTTCACTCATTGATGTCGGAGCGAGACAGTGTGGTTAGAAATCTGTAGATGTAAGGGAAATTGGATATCGAATATTGAAGCCTATTTATTGATCTGTACAACTTGGTCAAGAGAGCTTTTGTTCTGGAGCCGTTTGTTGTACATGGTGTCACTTCTGTGCATTTCGCCTATTTCACTTGTGAGCTCCAAGAGATCCCTTCAATCATAAGATATTACTCACTCTTATGCCGAATGCATCTCAATAGGGAAATTTGTGTGATATAACTAGCCTCAACCACCATTTATACCCATTTCCAGCCTAATGCATGCATGTTGAATATTAATTATGCCCAGTGCGGTGTATATATGTACTTGCACATGCATACGCTTCGTATCAAGCCATCAATACAAATTATATTTACATGGCACTTCATATATCGCCCAGTAAAAGCTATTGCAGATATCCTCATGCTGAGATATTATGCATATAAACTGTATAAACATGAAGAGTTTAATCGCGCAAGACGACAGCAAACTGGAAATTATATTGTTTTGGGTGGCCCACTCACTACTTTCCAAACTCACCTTGCACCGTCGCTGATTGGGTAACACCATTGTCGGTCGCTGTGCTACACTTGTACAATTCCCAGCGAAGGCTCCTGTCTCCTACGCTTTCAATTGGATGGATTCTCAATGAAATTGCCACAACTGGGGAGTTGAAGTAATTCCTCACAGACACTAAAGGATCTGCATTGCCACTGAACTGCAACATATAACAAGATCATATCATCATGTGAGATGAATGCACTTTGAAAGGGGGAGTATTTTAAAGTTTTGACAATGTCCAGCATCCTTCTCTGGCTCACATTTCGATGCAGTGTCACCAAGGAGGGCATATCGTGATCAAAATACAATGTATAAGCAAAACGTGTTAAAACTTATAATGTGATGAAATCGAGCATTATGCAGTTAAAAATCGTGCCAACCACTACAAACAACATAATATGTAATGTTATTCATGTAAATAAAGTATTCTTGGAACGTTCTAAAATTACATATTAAAGCGATCTGGGGCCGATTCTTAATGGAAATTTTTGAAAACAAATTAGCAAAGACACAAACGAATAAAAGCATTACATTGTCTTAAGGCTGAAAGGATGTTGGCAAACAGCCAACAGGATCACTTATTATCTCTTCATAGAAAAAATTATAATAATACGCCGATAAAATTGCGATCGTTGTCAGCACGAATGTTGACAAATATGTAGATTAAAGAGTTTATTTTTATATATGTTTTCGAACAATTTGCAAAAATCGCTTTCAAAACACATTTCAAAAATTCCAAGCGAGGGTCGATGCGTTTTCATAGCAGATTTGCGTTCGTTTGTCAATGGACAGGACGATTGTTTAGCATAAACAATATAGAATAGTTTGGTAACCCATGCAATTGGGTTGTGATTTTGACATGTTGTCTCATAAAGCCTTAGTATAAACATGGAAGATGGATCGTATGATAAAATAAACAATTCGGTCGCTGAGACTGAACTGACAATTAATCCAGTCAAACGATAAGGCATATACGTACATTATGAAAAGTACTGCTACCCACCGTAAATGTATCGACATCAGAAGTGTACCAAGTCCAATCTGATCTCTCGTTGAGGTATGATATCTGATACTTTGTGACGTACCAATCCCATTCAGCACTACCCAATGTTTCAATAGCCACAATGGTTTGTTCATCTCCAAACGTGACTTCAAGCCATGCTTCGTGATCAGTATCATCGGGACACCAAGCGCCGTCGCTCGCTGCGAATTATGATATGATTCCATATACATCGTTAGAACTAGATGAAAATGAGATCATTTGTCATTTTTAACGTACTGAACATTTTTTTATTCATCCACACCTTTGTCTGAGAATCCCTGCCTTTGATTACAGTAAACACACCTTCGTCGAAACTCTCTGCATAGAGGCTTCAAAACAGCAAACTACATGGGTCATTGAGTGGCTAAGTGGGTTTGACCCCTGTCGCGATTGTCTCATGAGCGAAGTTTTGCTGTATGTGCTGTATAATGGGATTTTCTTTTGGAGCAAAAATCAGAAGTTACTATAAGAGTGTTTGCCCTTAATAAATTTGTATAAAAATTGTGAGGGCCGGATGGTGTCTTAAGATGTTGATACTCTTTTACATTGCATTTATACAGCTTGATATTCCGGGTTCTTTTCCCCTTATTTCTTACATAATGTTAGCTTATTTTGTTTTGTTCTACATTAATTACTGTGTCTATTTTGGACACGCAGTAAAAACATTATTTTTAATGAACTATCAATTCATTCATAGATAGCTGGGAAATATAATATATATCAAATAATATACTATATTATTAACGTTAATATAGCAAATTACTAATTGGGGCTGTGTAGTGTTTGTCAACGTCAAAAGAAGAATTGCTAATACTTAGTCGGCTAGCGATGACCCCTTGTTCGTCGTCCCATTCAGATGATGCTGAGAGTTGCGAGTCTTCAACTCCGTTTTCGCCAGAGATCAGGGGAACTAGATCCGGCACATCGCATTCTTCGTGTAAAAAAAGCAAAACAAATAAATGAATACTTTGGCAACTAAAACAAGCTGAAACCAAATATTATGACAAGAGAGTTTTAAGATTTGGCGTATTGGAAGCAATGGCTGACTAATTGAAATCAACAGCTTTGTGTGTATTTGACTCACCTGTAATGGATGAAATATTTCGTAGGTGTAATAATATCACCAATGAAGCAAGCAGAAGTGGAGGCTTCATCGTCAGAAATGTTTGCGATGCTGACGCTCCCAAATTGACGAGCCTTTTATGGAAGCTAGATCATAATAATAGTGATGGCCCAATGGGCTTCGGACTCCGGAATTCTCCGAATATTGGATATCTTCCAAATTTTGGCTTCGGGTGAAAAGAGTTCATTAAATTCAAATTTAAAATGGTTGATTTACTCTTATACAGAGTGGTCCAAAAGTAATCCATCTTCTCCATGTTAAAGATTTCAATGTGCTTGCGAATTTCTGAGAAATTGTTGCAAAACAAATCGTGGCGTAAAAATCAAGCAAGATATAAGAGAAATATATACTTGGTAAGGTTAATTAGTCCGACATTAGATGCTGCTATTCCTATCATTTCTATTCCAGTTCCATCGACACGGATGCCGATTTATCTCAATCAATAAAGTCCACCCAAAATTCCACGATATATTCACTTTTGGTGACAAATAGGGCCCCGGACCATGGATAGGCTTGATAGGCTCTCGCACAATTATTTTGTTTTTGAATTCTGTTGTTTTGGTCGTCGCGCTAATTTTCTGAAAGCACTCAACACTGTAGTACTAATATTTCTTAAATTCAAAACAAACAGATAATTAGAATAGAAGCGCCACGCAACAAATGACACATCATAACCAAACACGAGTCAAGCTGTTCCAATTTGGTCAGCTGCGTGAATCTTCGTTAGTTCAACTTAGTTACTTGGGATCATGCTCGCTCTAGGGAAGGTATTTATATTGCTGCAAATCTAGTTGGTGTATATTCAGCGTTTTCGGTTTCAGCGAATATCTACTACTCGAGGCATCGGCTTCGAATATTCGGACAAATTCCATATTTGCACATCACTATGAATCGTGATTGATCCGTTTTCTTTCCTTTCGAGAAATATTTGTCTCACTTGTCTGAGATCGAAGACAGAATAGCAACCAATGACGTAGAACGATAAACTATATACCAATATTGCAGACATGGAGACTCTCTGGCAAAATAATAGATAACGTGAGACCTTTGGTTACGTATGTTCATTTTTGAGAAGCAGGAATAAGAATATGTTTATTTATTTTTATTTATTTTTTTATTTATTTATAAAACTTGTTCAAAGCACAGGAGGCATCAATAGGCACAGGCGCCCATGCAGGGATGCCCCCGAATAACAATAAAAACATTGGAACAAAACAATAAAACACATTACAGCGACAAATAAAAACTCGTAAAACATCAATTGTGATAAAATCCTCTGCAACGACAGATGGTGGTAAGTGAACAGGTTGAAAAGCTTAATGTTTACTCTCTACTTTTCAATACTAATTATTTCGAGTTCGGTTTTGATTTTCCTCGGTTTACAGTGTGAACTTATGTAAGACGACCCAAGTGATATAAATTTATACTTTAAAGGTTTTATTCGATTGTACAGGGTGGAATCAAATATTACTACAAACAGGCATAATCAGAATCGCTCCGGAGTAGAGTGTTGAAGAGAGTTAGCTTAACAGGCAGCGGAGCAGAAAACCCAAAGTGTAGTTATGTTGTAGACTGATGTCTAAAATCGATTTCAAAGTACGAATAAGTCGTCCCTGCAACTTTCCTCAGAGAAAAACTGTAAAGATTACCCACTTCAGAAGTAAAATCCGCTTATAAGTTAACCACCATGATTACTACACAAGTAGATCTAATTTTTGAGTATAAGTAATTCAATATGCATTGTTTTTCTTTGTAATGTTTATGATACATGAGCGTGGGTGCTGTCCCTTGTGGCTTAGTATTGAATCATTGAATCCTTTGTATTATAGTGTAGTTTAAATTGTCATTATCCGGTGAGTATACCCTGCTTTAGTACATATTGTAACTTTCTTGGTTCAATACAAAATGCCTTAAAATTTGTTTCCCGAGCCGAGGCGAAAGTAGAACTTTCATAACTAAAAATGATTAGGTTCTACCGAGATTCGAACTCGGATCACAGGATTCAGAGTCCGTTCTCAGGTCTCTCTTTGAAACTATCCCAACGAAGGTTTAAAACTTGAAACCTTCTTTGAACTATCACAAAAAAAAAGTATTTTGTTCTTTCAAACTTATGTGAAATTGCAAGATTGATCATACAATGTATTATAAGTATTTGAATAAATAAATTTAAAAAGAGTGATTTTCAATAATGAAAATGCTCAGACGGGCTGAACATATACATTGAAAAGTGAAACATTTATGTGAGTTCATCAGGGATAAAAATAATCTAAATACGAATAAAAACGTTTTGAGGTGGCATTCAACAATGTTTAGATTGCTTTCAAATCGACTGTTCATTTACAGCTATTGATCATTGCTTCATGCATTGCTTTCGATCGCGAAACTTGAATAGAATGATACAACTGCTTCTGTTTTAATTTATAGGAAATTGATGTCAACAAACGAATACTGAGAATGGTAAGGGAGATGAAGGGGTGAAATTAGAAAGACGTGACAAGTCGACCAGAATTAACTACCCTCGTCAAAGAGAACCACCCACCCATAGAAGTAAAAGAATGGCTGAACAATATTAAAGCTAGCGCCCATTCACGGTAGATCCGCGCCTCCCGCCCCCCACCAGAAAAAAAAAACCCCAAACAAACTTTCTAAACGAAAGAATAACCTCTGAATAAGACAAGACTTCATAGTTAAAACATGCACCTCCTAACTGTACTTGTCACTAGGTATATGGTGTACAGCATTACTCGTTGTGATTAAGGGCTTAAATCGCTTAACTGAATGCATAACAATTGATGGAAATGAACAAAGCATGCTTTATATTCAGTAACTGAATTTGCGCTTGAATGCGCAACATTGCATTACCCATTTTTGAAGCCACCTGAGAGTTTGAAAGTCGAGACCAGTTTAAACAGCTCGAAGTAAGTCTACTTGATATCGTGTGCTCTAACATCGGCATGTATCGATGGTTCTATGGTGTAACGGTTAGCACTCAGGACTCTGAATCCTGCGATCCGAGTTCGAATCTCGGTAGAACCTGATATTTTTAGTTGTCATGTCATAATAATTATTAGTGATCGATATACGATGACCATCAATAAATTAATATCTTAATGACTGTCGCAAATAATAATAGAAGAAGAAAAATACATTTATTTAGGGCATCTTGCCGCGAAATATGAAAGAATAACAACGGGAATTAAAAAATAAACATATTTCGCACAGAGACCAGAGAAAGGCTACTGTCTGCAGCCGCTGGACTTCTGGCCACCGGAGAACATTATGTGGAAAAAACGTCAACTTGACGTGCATGTTTCAGAACAAAATGAAAAAAAAAAAAAAAAAAAAAAAAAAAAAAATTACAATAATGTTATTTATACCATCAATTGACATACATTGTCTCAACAATACATATAAACATAAATATAAACATATAAACATTGCTGGACGATATGGACATG
>KB298688.1:726295-783102 GCA_000328365.1 Capitella teleta | reverse complement strand
AGAATTCGGCCATTATTGCTAACAATGGCAGCCGTGAGTGAGCAGTTCTTTCAGCACTTCTAAATACAGCAATCTCGACCTCCTCTCATATATAGCAATTCTGCCATGATCGCTAGTTGAGCAATATTATTCCAATTGGTGTTGAATATTATTCACAGTTAACCGATCGTTTTGTTGTTGACGATTGCGGAATCGACCGAAAAGGGTTTATAAATCAACATTGAAAACAATAATGATTCAAGTGCCTTGGAAGCACTATGGAAACTAAAAATCAGGTTCTACCGAGATTCGAACTCGGATCGCAGGATTCAAAGTCCTGAGTGCTAACCGTTACACCATAGAACCAACTGTATCTTGTTTGAGCGATAAACAAATCAATTATCGATTCCTTGGCATCGAAACAATGTAATGTCTGTTTAGTAATGATCGAGCCCGACCTAAATAATATTGGCTTATATAATGTAAGGCCCTTCTCTGTAGGGATCGTTTCAAATTGCCCAGTTATTCCCAAAGTATTTATATTTTATTCATTTTTTTTCACATAAAAAATCCTTTGAGCACAGAATTTTAAGGGAAGTTAAGTTTTTATCTTATATTTCAAACCCGGTGGTTTTCCTCCTTAAGCACTTATGTTCCACAGTTATCACGTTAAAGGGATGGGGAACTGAATTTTAAGTGGTGTTCTATTGACTCATAGCACCAATTGATAGCATTCCGTGCCAAAAACACCATGCCTGGATGCAAGCGTAAGGAAATAATCCATTCCTAATATCGGGGTTAGCATTGGGTCTGTGGGAGAATGACTTCCATTACGAAGTATAGGAGGCAAACGTCAGCTGAAGGCTTGCCGTGATTGGCCCCGTTCCCCTCGTGAAGCTATCGATTTCAGCCAATCAGAGCAGATCATCTTCGCCATAAAAGGACATCTCTGTTGTTTACAAAAAGAAAGCGTGGTGCACTCTGGCTGACCTTTTTACTGTTTCAGGATGAGAAACATGGTAGGTGTCCTAGAAAATTGCTTGTTAAAATAAGAAAAATAGCGAAAGATATTTTTTTTTTGCGCCTGACTGGTGGCAAAATGATTATTCTACTTTATTTCCGAAAAGAAAATAAAAAATATCCAGGGGTTTAGTCACAGGACACGCTGATATGACGAGGCCCATTGTAAAAGATGGGGAACTCGGTGTTTCATCACAGCTCCTGACGTCACGCCTAGTTAGCAATATATCTCCCGCGAAATCGTTAGCGATGATATTCCTTGTGTGGGCCAGGCATAGGAATCATTTTTGGTGCATCAAATAACGACTCAAAGTCCATTTTTAACCAGTTCTCCCTCCCTTTTAATGCTAGCCCCGAATATACAGGGTGGGCTATCTATTGACAGGACTTCCAGCACATGAGCTTATCACGGATGAACGAATTATCTTCTTTTTTTTTTTTTTCGAATTCCGCGATGTGTCAAATACTTTGAATAAGCTTACTCTATCCAACAAGCGATGACAATACCACACTCAGTGGGATAAGCTGGACAACAACCTTCCAACCCATCATTACCACCCTTCCACTCCACTTCAGTTTCCACCTATCGATGATGACTACTTTTAAAAACCGTTAAAACTAGTCTTCTTCCTTGACAAAAGCTGCTACCTCCCAACAAAACAGGACATCCAGCACTACTGCCGCAACGTCGATGAAATCAACAGCGTCCTTGCCAAAAGAAAGAAGGAGCTGCGGAACAGAACATTGTTGTACTTATTGGCACCATGGAAGTAACGAATATAGGGGACGCTTCATTGCACTAGATGGGACTCACCTCCTCCCATGGGGCCACATAAAGTTCTGGCGATCCCTCAGGGGCGCTCTGATCGTTTCTAAATGTGAGCTTGGAAAAAAAAAAAATAAAAAAATAAAAAAATAAAAAAAAATCGCTGTTTTTTTCATCGAGAACGAGAACTTTAGGCCGCTTGGAGGGGAATAGTCAATAGAAGGAATTTATGGAGTTTACGGTCTTTGAGCCCAGGAAAATGTGGAGTTTTAAGAGTCTTCAAGCTCAGGACGTTATGGAGTTTAAGGATTTTCGAACCCAGGAATTAATGGGTGAGTGAGTGAGTGAGTGATGGGGTTTTACGGCTCCACCCAATCCGATCGGATGATACGGGCGCCAGATCAGAAGGCCCGGGACCGGGGTTTCCCCCTACTCTTATCGATAAATCCCAACGTTTCTTTATCCTGCATACCACCATAGGCAGTAGTACACAGCGCCCGGCCTTGTTACGCAGTTGGGCAGCAACCAGGCCCCCAGGCCACTGGCAGCTCCACCCAGATGACAGAGGCCACACACACCCAATTTGCTGGCAGCTCTACCCAGACTCCCTACCAGGTGCTGGGGGCCACACTCAACCCTATGATCAAAGAACTAGTCAGCCTCCACCATAAAGTCCTACACAGCAGCTATTGGCTATTTTCATAAATTAAACAATCTGCCTGATCACACTTCTTCATTCCTTATACGCAAACTTCTGACCGGAGCACAGAAACTCAAGTGACCTAATCCAGCCAACCCATGACGTTACCCATGTTCCACCAAATATGAACTTGAAATTGAATAGCATCCAAACAATTATATTTTTATTCAGTGCACTCATAAAACTCATTTTAAAGGCAGGAGCACGTCATTGGAATTTACTTCCTTTTAAAGTGCGTTCAACAAACTCGATCACTTCGAGTCTTAACACCCCCCTCCCTTATGTACAATTTTTTCTTAGAAAAAAATATATTCTTTTTATCTTTTTCTCATTTATATATTTTTTTGTAACGTTATGATTGCTATGGCCATGGCTTATACATGTCATCTGCCAAATAAAGCCCTCAAACTCTCAATATTGCAACACGTTTCCACTCATCAGCCGTTCATTTACGAACCTGCCCGATTTCAAGCTATGCTCTCTTTCGCTTTTTCACGCTCTATAGTGTGAGCAGAATAACTTGCTCACCAGGCAACTTTCACACTCTTAGGTTATCTGACCTATCTTCCCTGGAGGATTCTTCAGCCATTTGCGTTACGTTCCATTCTTCTAAACACAGCATCGAGCCACAAGCAATATTTCTGCAATTTCAAAGCCCTACTATCTGCTGCTCAGTTCATCTCCTCGTAACTACCTCAAACTGAGGGGCTCCACACAAGGCCCACGGTGACCTGGTACTGATATTACCAAAACTTTGAAACATGACATCCAGACCCAACACGTGTCAACCCATCTTTACAAAAGCCATAGTTTTCCTCTATCGGGGGAGCCACATGTACAGCCCAACTACGGTTGTCAGCTACAACCATCCGCAACCTTGGCCGTTGGCGATCCGACACATTTATGAAATACTTTAATTGGCACTAGCACTAGCTCGCAACGGGTGCCCAGAGCTACCAGGTGGCGTCCTAGAGCGGTCGTCGTAATCCGACAATATAACGATTCTTGCTTCCTCTCACCAGATTATCACCTGTAATAATTTTTATTTTGCCCAGACCACTTGGTCTTAGTGCTCACACTGGAAAACAAAGCATGTACTTTTACCCCCCGACCCCCCAATAATTGAACCCAGTGTCTTGTGAAATATATAAATAGATTCAGCATGGCTATTTGCACAAATAAATCGCTAATATTGAACTTGAATGCGCTCTTCTCACTAAACACGTATTTATTATAAGACTTTCATGTTGTGTGAACCGTTGTGATTCTGCATTACCATTGAGAACGTTATGATATCAACAGATAGCGGCTTGTTAAGGTGAAGGTCGAATGCAGCCATTGTTCCCGTTGCTATTGGTTTTGGAAATGAAAGCATTTTTGTGCGATTAATTAGTAATTAGTCACTGCCGTGCGGAGTTTTTGGTGTCTATAGGTTCATTTATTCATAATCTTGCCAGATCCGAAACCTCAGTTCTCTGCCGTGATGGGAATGTAGCTTCCGAGGCTTTGTTATTGTTATTCTGAGAAATCAGTGACTTCCCTTGATATTGTTATATACTGTCTAGAAGGATGCATTGGCATTTAATGTATCCAGAGCCCACTGGTAAGATTCCCTGTGATTGAATTATGAATGATTGATTCGATTTTACATGTAAATTGAATTGTTCTCACAATGGTGACAATGAACGATAACTCCAGTGCATAGCCATAATCTCAATCTGTAGGAGAGTTCAAAACTGGATTCTCCTTCAAAGATGTTTCTTATCCTAAACCGTTTCATTTAAAATTCCATGATTATTGATTTACAATTTTACATGTATATTGTACCTGTATGTGAATAATTCAACCTTACTCACGTCGTTAATGGCATGTGTTTTATTATAATTAAGTAATTCTGCAATATTTAAAGGAATCTCTAAATAAAAACTGCATACTAAATCTCCTATTTCAGTTGCTGAATCTCACACATTTCTTGCACTTTTTTTCCAGACTGATGTGCACCATCCCATAATGAGCGGGAGCAACAGCAAAACCAACAAGAACTCTCGTCTCCTCAAAGTTGTTCTCTTGGGAGACGGAGGCGTCGGAAAGAGTTCGTTGATGCACCGATTTGTTAGCAACAAATTTGAAACACTGTCTTTTTACACGATCGGCGTGGAATTCCGCAATAAAGACATAATAGTCAACGGGGAAACCTTCACGCTGCAGATTTGGGACACGGCTGGCCAGGAGAGGTTCAAAAGCCTCCGCACTCCTTTCTATCGTGGCGCTGACTGCTGTCTGCTCACGTTTGGCGTTGATGACATGGTGTCGTTGAAGAACCTCTCGTTCTGGAAGAAAGAGTTCCTGTACAATGCGGACGTCCAGGAGGCCGACCTCTTCCCCTTTGTCGTCCTTGGCAACAAAGTCGACATCGCTGAGCAGGAGGTGGCGGAGGAAGAGGCTATTGCTTGGTGTGCAGCCAACCATGTGCCGTATTACCAAACAAGTGCAAAAGATGCTATAAATGTAGACACAGCATTCCATGCTGCGGTTGAACGTGTCATTGAACAGGAGAGATCACTCGATAACTCAGCTGTGGATTTATCAAAGAAGGCAACAAGGTCTGGTTGCTGTTAAACATTCCTTCTCAAATCATTTTCTTCTAACTGCCTCTGGGTGTCCCGATTTTTCAAGTCTACTTTGTTGTTGTGATGTGAGCTGTGATCGTCTTGCTTGAAGTCCTTCAACTATCGAAATAATCTAATGTATTTCTAACTTCTCTTCATGATTTTTGTGTTTTTTTTTTTTTTTTATTCAATTGCAAGTTCCATGCTGCAGTTGAACGTGTCATTGAACAGGAGAGATCACTCGATAACTCAGTCGACTAGCGATGACTCCTTGTTCGTCGTCCCATTCAGATGATGCTGAGAGTTGCGAGTCTTCAACTCCGTTTTCGCCAGATATCAGGGTAATTAGATTCGACACATCGCATTCTTCATGTAAAAAAAAAGTAAAATAAATAAATGAATGGCAACTAAAACAAGCTGAAACAAATTATTCAGCTAAACGAGTATGAGAGAGTACTTAAAAATGTAACTTAAAACTTGAGATACTCGAAGCAATGGTTGACTAATTGGATCAGAGAATTATCCACAATTACATGCATTACATTGTTGGGTGTGACCTGGGATTGAAAGCAACTGCTCCATAATCAATGGATAGAAGACATTTCTAGGTTACGCCTTTGTCCACAGTAGATGTTTGTGTTAGGGTGTCTTCACTCATTGATGTCGGAGCGAGACGATGTGGTTAGAAATCTGTAGGTGTAAGGGAAATTGGATATCGAATATTGAAGCCTGTGCTACACTTGTACAATTCCCAGCGAAGGCTCCTGTCTCCTTCGCTTTCGATTGGATGGATTCTCAATGAAATTGCCACAACTGGGGAGTTGAAGTAATTCCTCACAGACACTAAAGGATCTGCATTGCCACTGAGCTGCAACATATAACAAGATCATATCATCATGTGAGATGAATGCACTTTGAAAGGGGGAGTATTTCAAAGTTTTGACAATGTCCAGCATCCTTCTCTGGTTCACATTTCGATGCAGTGTCACCCAGGACGGCACACCGTGACCAGAATATAAGCAAAACGTATTAAAACTTACAATGTGATGAAATCGAGCATCATGCAGTTAAAAATCGTGCCAACCACTACAAACAACATAATATGTAATGTTATTCGTGTAAATGTAGTATATTCGGAATGCTATAAAATTACATATTAAAGCGATCTATCCCAACGAAAGTTTAAAACTTGAAAATTTAAACCTTCTTTGAACTATCACAAAAAATGTATTTTGTTCCTTCAAACTTATGTGAAATTGCAAGATTGATTATACAATGTATTATAAGTATTTCAATAAATAAATTTAAAAAGAGTGATTTTCAATAATGAAAATGCTCAGACATATTGTGTATATACATTGAAAAGTGAAACATTTATGTGAGTTCATCAGGAATAAAAATACTCAAAATACGAATAAAAACGTTATGAGGTGGCATTCAACAATATTTAGATTGCTTTCAAATCGACTGTTCATTTATAGCTATTGATCATTGCTTCATGCATTGCTTTCGATCGCGAAACTTGAATAGAATGATACAACTGCTTCTGTTTTAATTTATAGGAAATTGATGTCAACAAACGAATACTGAGAATGGTAAGGGAGATGAAGGGGTGAAATTAGGACAGAAAAAAAAAAAAAAACTTTCTAAACGAAGGAATAACCTCTGAATAAGACGATCGAGACTTCATAGTTAAAACATGCACCTCCTAACTGTACCTATACTAGGTCTATGGTGTACAGCATTACTCGTTTAAGGGCTTAAATCGCTTAATTGAATGCAATTTTTTTTTCTCTCACTGTATTATTGTTGTTATTGTTATTATATTCACTGAATTATTGTTATTATATTGAATTATTGTGATGTTCGATGAGGAACGAATAAACATATATATATATAATGATTGATGGGAATGAACAAAGCATGCTTTACATTCAGTAACTAAATTTGCGCTTGAATGCGCAACATTGCATTAACCGTTTCGAGACCTGTTAAAGCAGCTCGAAGTAGGTCTACTTCATATATCGTGTGCTCTAATTTCCGCATCCATCGATGGTTCTATGGTGTAACGGTTAGCACTCAGGACTCTGAATCCTGCGATCCGAGTTCGAATCTCGGTAGAACCTGATATTTTTAGTTGTCATGTCACAATTCAGCGACGATTGCTGAATCATTAGCCCTAAAAGACCTTTGTTATTTAAGAGATGGCCTGATGTTCTTAAACTTTGAAATTACTAGTGAAGAATGACTCTGTGCATTTAATCATTTTACAATTTGATTAAGCTACCTTTATGTTTCAGTTTTGATTTGAGAAAGGCTACTGTCTGCAGCCGCTGGACTTCTGGCCACCAAGCTACAGCCACAATTCAGTGTAGTATAGGCTCAACCAGGGGCTATACTGCTCATGAGCAGTAGTTGGGTGGATACAACCGAGAATTCGGCCATTATTGCTAACAATGGCAGCCGTGAGTGAGCAGTTCTGGTATGGGTGGTATAGGAATTGTTACTTTTCATGACCTTGACCTCATTGTGTGACCTTGTCTTGTCATATATGTCACTGACGAACCAAGTCAAAGCTCGCTCCGTGTGTGACCTTTTCCCGTTATAATTGTATTATCATGTGTGTAATTATTATTCTATTATTCTGCTCACGTAATCTCAGAATGGCATTAGAGCCGCACCGTGCTGAAATCGCCGATCTTATTCGCGGGGGCTAAACATACGATGAGATATCAGCGCACTTCAGGCGAATGGGGGCCACACGTGGTTTTTCCGCAGCAAGCGTACGGAACTTTTGCCGCCATCATGCCGCGATTTCATGGGAAATATTCATCTCATCAAGGTCGAGTTGAGGCGATGTCCTCAAGCGACACAATTAAATGAACTTTCCTGTAATTGGCCGTTGTTCAATGCTAACTTGCTACGCTCCGCCTCCTAATTAAATATTCATTAAATATTCATAAGGATAATGATAGTGAAAATTGAAATCTTGGTCTCGCGTCGAGACCGCAAACGGCATTTTCCATTCGTGTTTGAAGAATAGAAACATGGAAATTGAATCAGAAATTGGAGCAATATTCCAATAACCTATTGGTACGAGAAGAATTGAACACATGGAAATGCGTCGTGATCGATAACTCATTGTCGTTTCAAAAGATGGTCATGGATTTAGCAGTCATGACCCATGACCCACTGTCGTTTCAAAAGATGGTTATTGAATTAACAGTTCGTACCCTGATTATTAAGGATCTTTGAGCCCAGGGATTTATGAACTTTAAGGGTCTTTGAGCCCAGGAAGTTTTGGACTTGAAGGGTCTTCGAGCCTAGGATTAGGAGGCTCCAATTATTGAACCCAGTGTCTTGCGAAAGACATAAATAGATTCAGCATGGCTATTTGCACAAATAAATCGCTAATATCAAACTTGAATGCGCTCTTCTCGTTTGACCTCACATAGGCTGATTTAATCAATTCCTGCCAAAGTTGCTGCCAAGTGAGAGCAATTTTTGGGTATAATTACTGATAAATGTAGGAATGGCAAATTACATAAAAATATGAAGTCTAATCAAACCAGCATTCTAAGTAATTGAGTAAAAGTGCATTAACTGTCCCAATTTTATATATTATTGGGTGTAACATGTTTCGGGAAATGGACCACTAATTGTTAAAGGGATGGGGAACTAAATTTTAAGTGATGTTCTATTGACTCATAGCACCAATTGATAGCATTCCGTGCCAAAAACACCATGCCTGGATGCAAGCGTAAGGAAATAATGCATTCCGAATATCGGGGTTAGCATTGCGCCTATGGGAGAATGGCTTCCATTGCGAAGTATAGGAGGCAAACGTCAGCTGATGGCTTGGTTTGGCTGATGGCTGATTGGTTCCGTTCCCCTCGTGAAGCTATCGATTTCAGCCAATCAGAGCACAGCATCTTCGCCATAAAAGGACATCTTTGTTGTTTACGAAACGAAAGCGCATGCGTGGTGCACTCTGGCTGACCTTTTTACTGTTTCAGGATGAGAAACGTGGTAGGTGTCCCAGAAAATCGCTTGTTAAAATAAGAAAAATAGCGAAAAATATTTTTTGTTTGCACCTGACTGGTGGCAAAATGATTATTCTATCTATTTCCGAAAAGAAAAGAAAAAAATATCCAGGGGTTTAGTCGCAGGACACGGTGATATGACGAGGCCCATTGTAAAAGATGGGGAACTCGGTGTTTCATCACAGCGACTGACGTCACGCCTAATTAGCATTATATCTCCCGCGAAATCGTTAGCGATGATATTCCTTGTGTGGGCCAGGCATAAGAATCATCTTTGGTGCATCAAATAACGACTCAAAGTCCATTTTCAACCAGTTCTCCCTCCCTTTAAGCACATATAGTGTTAAGCTGGGTTAGCCTGGGTAGCCTGTAACTGGCTAAAAGCATCAGTTGTTCACCATTTTCACATGTACCTCTAATGATTCAGGGCAAGTTAGATCATCACGAATCGTCATATATATTTACGTATATTTAAAAATCGCAATCCTTAACCTTAATGGCTTACTGAAAGGTACCAGAAAAAAATCTGTGACCTCAACGAACAATGAAACACCTTGAACTTGAAGACATCACACATTCAATGCACAAAGAAGAACATCTGGAGAGAACAGAGGAGGAAAGCGAAGAAACCGCACATTACTGTACAGAGACGATGCTGTGAAAGCTTAATGACTGGAGACTTCAGAATACATTAAATGTGAACTCACAACCAAATTATTCACGCTTGTTTCGTTGATTACGAAAAAAAAAAAAACATTCAATTGGGTGACGTACGTGGACGAAACTCTTGGAAATCATGAAAGACCTGGGTGCAGACTACAAGGAGTGCAGATTGATCAATACCCTATATACACGAGACAGACGAAAACAGAACAAGGGATGGCTGGACCATTTACCATCTATCAAGAGCAAAGATGAATGAAACCATGGAGGTATTGGAAGAAGGAGCGAAGATGGAGATACACGTGATCCATTCTGTGAGATTTGCAGGCTTGCTATGGAGCGATGGTTCAACACTCGACTGGGAAATGGACCACTAATTGTTAAAGGGATGGGGAACTAAATTTTAAGTGATGTTCTATTGACTCATAGCACCAATTGATAGCATTCCGTGCCAAAAACACCATGCCTGGATGCAAGCGTAAGGAAATAATGCATTCCGAATATCGGGGTTAGCATTGCGCCTATGGGAGAATGGCTTCCATTGCGAAGTATAGGAGGCAAACGTCAGCTGATGGCTTGGTTTGGCTGATGGCTGATTGGTTCCGTTCCCCTCGTGAAGCTATCGATTTCAGCCAATCAGAGCACAGCATCTTCGCCATAAAAGGACATCTTTGTTGTTTACGAAACGAAAGCGCATGCGTGGTGCACTCTGGCTGACCTTTTTACTGTTTCAGGATGAGAAACATGGTAGGTGTCCTAGAAAATCGCTTGTTAAAATAAGAAAAATAGCGAAAAATATTTTTTTTTTCGCGCCTGACTGCATGGTGGCAAAATGATTATTCTATCTATTTCCGAAAAGAAAATAAAAAAATATTCAAGGGTTTAGTCGCAGGACACGGTGATATGACGAGGCCCATTGTAACAGATGGGGAACTCGGTGTTTCATCACAGCTGCTGACGTCACGCCTAGTTAGCAATATATCGCCCGCGAAATCGTTAGCGATGATATTCCTTGTGTGGGCCAGGCATAGGAATCATTTATGGTGCATCAAATAACGACTCAAAGTCAATTTTTAACCAGTTCTCTCTCCCTTTAAACGATGTTGAAGTGGCATGCAATTCTGTTCTCAACACGGATGAAATGGGGAAAAGTGAGGAATATGTAGGATGCATGTCGACAGGGGTGTGTGTGTGTGTGTTGATTGATAATAAGAATAGTGATTGACAATGCAAAGACATGTACCAACATAAAAGTTCAAATGGTGGTTATATAATATAATTAAACTCATTATTTGAATTAATTATCATCTATAATTTGATTAAAGTATGAGTATTTTAACCGGGATCTAGATGAGCATATTATTTTAAATCATGTTTGTGCATAATACACAATGTACTTATACATATAATACAGAGTAGGGAAAAAGTAGTCTATCTACTCCACGTTAAAAACAAAATTTAAAAATGGACTAAAATTGACCAAATATTCCCAAACATAAATACCCGGAATGGATTTAATAACGTATTCTACACTTACCTATGCAAAGAAATTGAATAAAAGTCAATTTTGAATGAAGGAGAAACATTTGAATGTGAGTGGTAAGTGATAGCAAAGAGAGCTAAATCAGATAAGCCCCTGAACCAGCATTATGGAATGTCATCTGTTACATATGGCGCTTCAAAACAACTCACTGCTTTACTTTGATTTTAAGAAATACACTGAAATTAGTGCTTTAATTATAATTGAAACACTAATGTTAGTGTATTTCTTAAAATATATATCCAAAATCTGAATGCTATCTGGGTTGTGATGAAATTGAAATTGAGAGAATAGGAATAGCATCACACAATATTAGACTAACTTACCAAGTATTTATTTCTCTTAATCTTTGCAGGTATTTTACATTGCAACCTGTTTTAACAATTTCTCGGAAAAGTGCAGCGGCATTGAGAAGCATTGAAATCATTAACATGGAGTAGATAGACTACTTTTGGTCCACTCTGTATATGCATGCGTAATCATAAATCATCTGAACTTGAATATCCCGGCATCGGGCTTCTGTTGTCGTGTATATTATAAAAACACTCAATATTATCCTCAAATGATTTCTATACAATTTGAAAAAGTAAATTCTAATTCAGGCACATTATTTTTCACCTGAAAACAAACCTATACTGTAGGCGGCATTAGTTCTAGTGACCTCAATCGACCCACCCGAATAATTTAATCGAACTTCAATTACACTCTGTCTAAGGCGCTTTATTATTTCGGTTCAATAAATTTAACCACATAAATTATGTAGTATGTCGTAAACCATGCAGCTGCCGTGATATAATTCTCAATGATTTTAACAACGTCGCATTGCTCGGCGTTGAAGTATTGCGATTCTGTTGGCCAACCGTAAATATTCCGAATGATCACATGACTTTCATATGACGTAAAAATTCTCATTGGGAATCAGAATGTTTTGATATCTCCCATCGAGGCCGTTTTTCTCTTCTTATGGATATTCGTCGAATCTCAGAATATTTAGAGTGAAGGTTAGTGAATGAATGGTTATGTATGCTAAAAATCCACCTCAATGCAAAGAGGTTTCACCACTGCATGGACCGATAACGCTGCTGACTAATCTAAGTCATTCAATCATTCATTGAATCATCATCATGAATCATTGAATGAATGATTGATTAAATTTTACATGTAAATTCAATTGAATTGTTCTCACAATGGTGACAATGTACGATAACTGCAGTATATAGCCATAATCTGTTCAAAACTGGATTCTCCTTCAAAGATGTTTTAATCTAAAGCAGTTTCATTTAAAATTCAATGATTATTGATTTACAATTTTACATGTATAACAGACCAGTATATTGTACCTGTATGTGAATAATTCAACCTTACGTCGTTAATGGCATTTGCACCTATCTTTGTCATGTATTCCTAGTTTTATTATAAGTAATGCTGCAATATTTAAAAGAAAATCTAGCTAAAAACTGCTTACAAAATCTCCTACTTCAGTTGCTGAATCTCACACATTTCTTGCACTTTTTTTCCCAGACTGATGTGCACCATCCCATAATGAGCGGGAGAAACAGCAAAACCAACAAGAACTCTCGTCTCCTCAAAGTTGTTCTCTTGGGAGACGGAGGCGTCGGAAAGAGTTCGTTGATGAACCGATTTGTTAGCAACAAATTTGACACACAGTCTTTCCACACGATCGGCGTGGAATTCCTCAACAAAGACATAATAGTCAACGGGGAAACCTTCACGCTGCAGATTTGGGACACGGCTGGCCAGGAGAGGTTCAAAAGCCTCCGCACTCCTTTCTATCGTGGCGCTGACTGCTGTCTGCTCACGTTTGGCGTTGATGACATGGTGTCGTTGAAGAACCTCTCGCTCTGGAAGAAAGAGTTCCTGTACTATGCGGACGTCCAGGAGGCCGACCTCTTCCCCTTTGTCGTCCTTGGCAACAAAGTCGACATCGCTGAGCAGGAGGTGGCGGAAGAAGAGGCTATTGCTTGGTGTGCAGCCAACCATGTGCCGTATTACCAAACAAGTGCAAAAGATGCTATAAATGTAGACACAGCATTCCATGCTGCGGTTGAACGTGTCATTGAACAGGAGAGATCACTCGATAACTCAGCTAGAAATATACACGACACTGTGGATTTATCAAAGAAGGCAACAAGGTCTGGTTGCTGTTAAACATTCCTTCTCAAATCATTTTCTTCTAACTGCCTCTGGGTGTCCCGATTTTTCAAGTCTACTTTGTTGTTGTGATGTGAGCTGTGATCGTCTTGCTTGAAGTCCTTCAACTATCGAAATAATCAAATGTATTTCTAACTTCTCTTCATGATTTTTGTGGGGTTTTTTTTAATTCAAATTGTAACAGAGCTGCCTGTGGAATTATCTGTCACTTTATTTTATATAATTCCTAACAAATTCTGTGGTATTTTTCATTTCATTAACACTTGAATGTTTTCTTTTGTCTGTCTATGATTACATGTATCCTACACACCTCATTTCACAAAATTGTAATGGATTATTCATTCATTTATATTCGCATTGACGTACGTGCATGAATTTGGCTTCTGAAGCATATTTATGAATATTTAATCTTTCTCCTGGCTCACCGACAATTGCATGCAAGGATTGTGTATCACTCCAGTCACAATCTGCATGACGTTACCACCACAAACAGGGAGACCTCATTAAGAATACCAGCACGTACAGTACCACCTCAGTAATTCAAATCAAGGTTTCTTGTTAAGGTGACATGGTTAAAAGTTCAACAGCCTTGACCTCGCTCAAATATGCTGTGAATTATAATTAAAATATATTATACTTTTGTAGTATCCAACGCATAAATCGAGATTCATGTTTCAAGATGCAGACATTATTCACATGTTTTTGCCTAATTAAATGCTCCTGTTCCTGTCTTGTTTGAATGAAATTATTCTGAGCTTCCATTGGGTTTTTTTCTGTGCATTAAAACATTGTTTTTCTTTAGTCTGTGTTGCTCTGTGATAATTAAATGTAATCCTGTCCGCTCATCATCATCACAGGCGGAGATGACTAAGAGACTTCCAGAACACTGCAGTTAAGCCTTTAGACAATTGACAGTTTGCAATTTGACAGTTGCATCAGAATTTTGTGTCTTGGATCATGAATCCAAAGGGAACTTCATTGACGTGACAGGACATGTAATGATGTAAATAATTTGATGAGCAATAAGGTAGGATTAAAGTACATGTATGTTTGTATCACTCTGTAGATTTTATTCAACATGTAAATTATCTGGAAGCGTAATCATCCACAAATGACCATGGAATAACTGAGTTGCAGTGTCAGAATCTGCCTCCATGCAATATTAGTTTTCTAATTACATACTCACTTTTAATTAGTCATTTTCAGACTGCGATAGACCAGAAGGTATTTCAGGATGTTCAGAATAAATAATTATTCACATGAATTTTAGATGATGTTAGGGCAATTAGGATTACGTCACATGAACAACGTTGAAGTGATCAAAAGAGAATTAAGTTACATAACATGTATTCATGAGAAAGAATATGAACAATATACATATAGAGACCGATTCTTCAGTCTGAATTTGGTAATTTGACAAATGACGAAAGTTGCTTTTCCAAAGCAGCCAGCTTCTCTTCTAAACTCTGTACTCGTTTGGTCTGGAAAATAAAATTGAAAAAGTCAGGCAGGGATTGGAGAGAAGGGAAAAAAAGGTTGGAGAGGGGGGTTGCTTTCCACTAAGACTGGAATTGATGAGCACAGTTATGACAAGAGCGGTTATTCCAATGGAGTGGATGCTGAGAAATCAGATTCATTTCATAAATCAATTAATGCTCTACAAAGACAAAGGAAATATAAAAATAGAGAAAGTAATCGTTGAGCATACTCTTACCGAATGCTGCCCTCTTTACGTCAAAGATGTTTACTGACTGATGGTTGCTCGAGAGGACTTACAAGTGACCCCTCACGCCAAAACCCGCACTAAGTCGCTGAGCATATCCCCGAGAAACAAGACTTGAGAGGTCAGATGGGTTCAAAATGTTGATTTTCATGTTTTGATGGCGCAATAAAGAAAAACATCTCCTCTTTCCTCACATACAAGAATCATGTCAGTATGTGACCAATAAGTTCTTAAATTTTGTGTACAGTAGAACCTGTGGTATACGGCCAGCTGAAAATCCAAGAGAAATTGTCCGCATACCAGAGTTAACTGCATAAACTCCAGACACCAGACTCCTGACACTTAAGCCCTGCCCCCGATGACCACATGATTAATCTGGCATGATTCATTGGCCAAGATAGCCAGTTGTTTTAGCTCACACGGAGAATGCCACGCCCATTTTAAACAATCAAAATCAACTTTAAGAAAACCCCAGGAATGTTGTGACATCCAGTTAATTATGAGATGAAAAGGATTACATAAACAAAGGAAAGAACAAAGCTGAATGCATCGATACGGCGCCATGCAGACGCCGCGATTAAAGCGTTCAGTTAATCACTTGAACTTCCCGTGACTGATGACCGTGCGCTGCCTCATGGGTTCTCGAGGGCGACAGACAGCGATGCAGGCATGGGTGGTTTCGCTGTACACACGCGATTTTACCACGGTGCAACCAGCTATGTATTGCATATATAAACAGTCACAAATCACAACAACCTTAAATTGACACAATAATGATACACCATGTACTGTGAAGCACATGGTCGTGGACTCATTGTTGTGTGCAAGTTCTTCAATCATTTTTCCCTCTTAATGCAATTCCATGTCGTATTTATAGTAAGTAATGCTTGGTAAATCAACGCTGATGTACACATATGGCATTACAGTAAAATCCCGCTAACTCGAAAACGGATAACTCGAAGACCCCTCTTCGTCGAAGTGTTTTCAATGTCCCGACGACTCCCCTATACTTTAGCATTACAGATTGCTCGGATTCCTCGAACCCCGCTTCGTCAAAAAACCCTGTTCCTCGAACATATTTTTCGGTCCCTTGAGCAAAATCGAATCGTATTCGTCAAAGTTTTTTTTTTAGATCAAAGAACCCTTTCGCCAATTGCAATTAACGCAACTCTGTTTACTGTTTTGGACAATCGTTTATAAACAGAGTTCGACTCACTTGTCACCGCGTCTCCGTCTCAGTCTTTCTTTTCATTGCGTAATCGACCGCATCGTGTCGATTAAAGCAGCCGCCATGTTCAAAGGTTCAATTAGCAGCAAGTGTTCTTTTGTTCACGATGCTTGGTTAACAAAAGAAGAGAGAGCATGTAGTGGATTTTCGATCGGAGTAAAACACATGAAGGCGTCTTTGATGAAGACGATTACAGAAAGCGGTATAGCCTCAGATGTTGAATAGGCGGGAAACATCAATAATAAATAAACTCTGCCCATCAGTATAAAACCCGATCATTCGTCACAACAAATTAATCATTCTATCGACGAATCTTTGTGAGACATCTCTGCAATAATAGCGACTAAACGAAAGATCACCGTGTAACCCTGGAGATCAAGTTCCTGGCGATCAGCAAAGCTGAAGCTGGAGGGAAGAAAAAGGCCATCGCCGATAAGTTCGGAATCCCACCAAGCACCCTGTCAACTTGGATAAAAAATTCTGAGAAGATTCAAGCGCATTATAGAGAGAGTGGAGGTGACAGGAAGCGAGCGAGGTTGCGTTGATGCTGTGGTTCAAGGCGGCAAGAACAAAGAATATTCCCCACTCTGGGCCGGTTTTGAATATTTTCTAGTAAACAACGCAAACAAACCGTTTTAATTTTTTTTTTCATGTGTTGGTAGCTTTGTGTTGAAGGGTAGGTCATTACGCTATCATAACGTAATTTGAGATCAATACGCTATCATAACGTCATCTCATAGATCATAACGTTACAAAAATTTTGAGAATTCGAAAACCCCGATTCGTCGAAAACCCTCTTTGTCGAAGTGTTTTCGCTGGTCCCTTCAAATTCGAGTTAGCGGGGTTTCACTGTATCTTGATTTAAGAAGCTTGTAGCATCATCATGCAATGTTAAGCAATGCTAATTAGACCATTTATTCTCTTGAGGAAGACCCTGTCCGCATAAGACAATGAGGTCCCTATCTTTTAACATTACAAGACGTATTGCCAAAGAATTTCGTCCGCATACCACAAATGTCCGCATATTCCCTGTCCGTATACCACAGGTTCTACTGTATAATTAAGTTTATTGTATCGACAGTTGAAATTTTTTGAATCTTTGCCAACCGCGAAATTTGTCATCTTCGATTACGTGTGAGATTGACCTGTAAACAGGCTGTAACTTTTGAACTACTGCTCCGATTTAGATAATTCTTGCATCAAACTGAATGGATTTGTATCAGCTATTGGGAGACATTGAAACCTGAAAATGTGACAATGCAACTTTGTGCGGGTTCCGGAGCGAGGGGTCACATATGTGAGGGGTGAGCGATCAAGTGTGCCAGTATCGCCATTAGCGCTAATTGACCTACTATACCCCGCCCACTCCTCTTATCCATCGGGAGAAGCTGATACACTGACTTCACGTTATAAGGTTGTAGAGGCATCGCCTCAGATTCAATCTCTCTCTCTTTTTTTTTTATGCTTCTGCTGCCGTTACGGAGTGCGTTCAACAGCAAACTTGGTGTGCACAGAGTTCAAGAGATTTTCACTTACGTCTGTTCGAACTGGACTTCCGTTCAATGACATCGTGATCTCCTCCCCGGGAAGAGCGTCACGAACATTTTCCGGCGTCCTTGGCAAACTGGGAAAATAACAATTAGCGGAATAATCAATAAATGAATATATAATAAAACTTGACTGACTTTGGATTGAACTTGGGCGTCACCATTGGAGTAGCCCAGGTTGATTTAGCAAGAGGTCCATTTCCAGGGGTTTGCATCATTCGCATGCTTCGACTGTGCGACAATGAAATGTGTAAATGAATACCAACCCTGCATAATTAAGTATGCTAATTACTCACAGTCCTCGTGCAGTACTAGGGGGTGCCACTGCGCGTCTCCGTTTCCCACGTTTGGCTTTCTGAGAGCAAAAGGAATTAATTTAATATATTTTAAAGTCGTTGAAAACTTTACAGGTTTAACTGTTTCTTCTTCAGCTGAAGGATCTTGATTCTCTTCCTCGATCGACCCCAAAGGAGCGCTACTTCTGCAGGTTACAGCAATAAATAATCAAATGGAGGGTTAACAAGTTCATTACGTTGTATCCAGATCAGCCAGGAGTTCGGCTGCCTTCTGCATGGCGACCCCATCAATGGTACCACCAGCGGCTGTAAAAAAAAAAGAAGTCAAATGTCATGATCGATGATCATAATTTACTTACCAATAAAATCTGTCAATTTCATGGTACGTATGTGCTGAAAAAGTGTTAAAAAAGTGTCAGAGCTATAAAATGGATGTTGAATTGAGCAAACCTTGGGGATTTTACACAATTCCATGGCGTACGCTGAGTCAATCTTGATCGCCGCTTGCTTCTCCATTTCTGAATAGCGCTCTAGCTTCTCTTCAACTGAAACAGAACTGAACTGAATATGGAAAGTTGCACGCAAGCAGCAAACCTTGATTGTCAAAATCAGCAATTAGGATCTGCAGTTTTTCCTTGCGAATTTCCTCCTCGACATCGCTGAGGTCGACTTTGTTCTCCTTGAGACGGCGTGTGGTGTTCACTGTCGCTCGACGGCGTGGCATCTTGGCTGCAAATTTTGAATGTAGAACTATAACGCTCCTGACTCAACTACAGGGTGGTTTATGAGTAAGTTATCTTAACAACGTTTACATTAGTTATAGCATTATAGCTGCCAATTATGGTTTCCCCAAAACACAATGACTGTCGCTGTTTTGGGAGATGAAAGGAGGTTATTCTTTCTTTACCTCTCAATTTGCCTTTACATGAATTTTATATTGGTGTATAGATATTGCTGCGCTAACCCTCACCCTGGGGAGCTCGAGCTGCAATCAGGTGAGCTATGATCACTATCATGACTATGAGTATGACAACTCAAACCCATGGATGATTATGATGGCGTGTTAAACTCCTTGGGTAATCAGTATCTTATATTCCTATACTATGATTTAGTCAATTATATGATAAATCATTCAATGAATGACTATATTTAGATCATTAGTCTAGATGATTGGGGGATTTTATCATTAAAAATTTCAAATGCGAACTTCACGAAGGTCTGCGTCAGTCACACAGTTCGTGCAAAAGTCGTAAATCAAGCTAAACAGAAAAACTCAGGCTCTAGCATTACGATAACGGATATTAGCGCACACTATCAGGATCAGAGGACCTTACCTTACAATATTAAGATCAACTTTGAAACTATTGAATTATTTTGATGTTGGCGCCCGCCCTTTGACATGACCCAATACATTATGGAACACCGAATATCGTAGTAACGCATGGTTGGCCAATATAGGGAAAAAGTCATGACGTCGTGTTCTTCATGCGTTATGATTTTTTAATTTCTTCAAGGTTTCTCTTAAAGCAGACAAATAAAATAGCCTATCGAAAGCTGATCCGATGATTTGCAAACAATATCAATAAAAAAGAGAATGGTAACAATGAAAATAAGTTCATTCAATAGAATACATTGATAAATAATACACTATATTAATTAATTAATTAATTAATTAATTAATTATTATTATGAAGGATTGCATAGTGCCACGGCGTGGTGACAGACTAAAACGGTGTTTTAGGACTTCTGTGTCACCGGCTTGTACATGTTAATAATAAAAAACAGGGTTATTCAATAGAGTGTGTACAATTATCAGTGAACGAATGACAGGGTTGCCATGGCAACGGTTGGCACATAATATTATAGGAAGTTGGTGGACACACTTTTCATGAGCGATGTCGGATCTTGTATACTAACAACAACTTACTAAAGTTCATCTCCATATCTATGGTCCAGGCAACTTCTTGAACAACACCTATGCCTAGTATCCTATATGATAGCATATAGGATACTACCTATGCCAAATGGGAGCTCTGAACTAGGCTCATCTTGGAGTACACATATCTTGCGGTACAGGTATAGTTGACCAATGTGTGTAATCTGATTAGACCTCTTTAACCAGACGTTGGCCTGCTCTGCATTTCCGAGATCAGTAGCATAACGTAGATCTCCTCGGTCTGGATTTGCACTATGCGCCTGGAATGCGAGCTGTTTTGAAGCCCCGACAAATACGTATGCTATAATTAAGGCCCTTGTTCTGCATGGGTGCGAATTGGGTTCAGTTGCTGCGATGGAAATGCTTGGTCATTTTCCTGAATGCATGGGTTGACCGCAAATAAAAAAGTGTTAAAAAGTGTTGTCTGTTCTGGTGATGTCTGATGCGAGTATATATGAACGCATAGTTGTAATTATAACCTTTTATCTGGTTAATTAACGTTGGTGATAAGTATGTGATTCATACACAATGATCATGCCGTAGCATCTACATGATTGTTGTCTCCTACCATATTTCACTGAATTATTTCGGATGTTCTGCATTAATTTATGTTTCAGTATAAGCGTAACTATACTTCGTTGACTCACGGCCGTTATCCACTCGGATTTCAACCAGTATTCGTAATTAATTAAGTGGGTGGTAAAACTATTCAATTGGTCAATCAGCTATTCATTTGTTCAACCCTACTAGGACGACATGACCCGACAATCTCAGGCATCAAATTCAAAGATCCGATTGAGATCTCAGATCTCAGCAGAAGCAGTAACATTCGCAGTGTGCAATCGCAGGCCAACAATTGTGGGCAGCACTGGGTTTGCTATATACTTTCTCTAATGTTACACGCCTTTGTCAGCACTGTTGTTAAACGTGTATTCGTAACCAGGTAATGACTGCACGTAGCAATGTGGTCACGTGGTTCTTGTTCTGATTGCTTTATCAGTTTATGCCAGGCGTGATCTGCACCCGAACTAATGATTGTATGTACAATAGAGTACACCATACAAGGAACCATTAATAGGAATATACCAATGTCTACGCATGCAGCTATTTGGAGTATATTCTGTGATTTGGAGGGCTTAATTGAAAATTTCAGCATGCTTCTTTTGCTTTCACAAGAACGCAGATATTTATTATAATATAATCACCCAGAAAATTATGTAGCTCGTGTAATGCATATTGGTGATGTTGCACTTGAAGAGATTTCTTGCTGAAAAGAGATTAAGCACCTCGGGAAGACCATATAGTTGCTGCCAGCAAGGCCAGGGCGTGTGAATGCGTTGGTTGACGTAAAGGCGGCTGTGGGAATACAGAAACATCTCCCCACCTGCGACTACCAGTTGCAGCCAACGAAGGTAATCAATGGAGAGACGGAGATGTTGTGATTTGATTCTACCTTTGAATGATTCTTTAATCGTTCCAACGGCGATTGACTTCAAACAAGAAAATAAATTCTTTAATTAGCGAATACATGCAATTACCCGGTTATAGTGGTTATTTACCACATTAAAACTGGGCGACTGCGTGCTTATTCATGTGATTACGATTGAATGAAGATTACTGTTTATGATAAAGAAAAACAAGCATAAATACCGAGTTATTTTATTTATTTATTTATTTATTTATTTATTTATTTATTTATTTATTTATTTATTTATTTATTTATTTATTTATTTATTTATTTATTTATTTATTTATTTATTTATTTATTTATTTATTTATTTATTTATTTATTTATTTATTTATTTATTATTTTATTTTTATTTTTAATTTTTTTTGGGGGGGGCTGTATAACTATAACCATAAAATACTTAAGCTTTAGCCTTGTATCATTGAGGTAACAATTAACAACCCTACACAAGACGGTCACCTGTCCAAGATGACCACTCTCAGCTGGTTCTCTGAGTGGTTTTCTTAGACATGTTTTAGTGTACCTTATATACTAATACCCCGAGACCCAATTGTGAAATTTTTTTTAGCGATATATACACTGTACAACGAAGATGTACGTATATATAGTACACTAAGAAAGGATGAGAAAATTACCCAGTGGTAATCTATTTACATGTATCCTTGTTCTCAGTCCTCGCTTGATGATGACACTCACATCAGGTTTGTATGCCAACCTCAATTGCATATCAAAATTACCGACTGCAGATCAAACACAGGTGTCTGGTAATTGCACACCTGATCCGGGTCTCTGAATGCAAACCAAGACAATGAACGACCATCGTGGAGACTGATAATTGCAGGAGACACACAGCAGCGTCCCCCTCGTTAATGCCGCGCCCCGCCCCTTATATGTGGCGCTGCCAGGTAGCATGCCCTTCTCTGATTACACTCGTATGCAGCCATTCGCACGAGCATCTCCCTGCAAGTCCCTTTTGTGCTGCCGCGCGTGCAAGCAAACCGAAGGTACGTAGATAAAACTGTGCAGTACTGTTTGTGCGTATGCAGGTATACTAGCTATATGCAAAGGCCAACACCGAGCTATTAGTTGTGAATTTGTGTCTTGGTAGATATTCGCAATTCACAACAAACCTTTCTGTTGTCTTTGGATCAAAATCGATCAATGACACCATTATTTGTGGCCAAAGGGTGCATCTACTTAAAAATGGGCATGTAACTAGTAAGAGCATGATTACAAAGCTGGGGCTACCTTGTTGCTATGGAGATGCAAATTTGATGCCATCGCCAGAATGTGAATTGCATAACTGCATTGATCATGGATTACAGGCGCTATACTGTGTTACGAAATCTGATTGCTGTATGATCCAAGTAGTGCACGATAATCACTATCAATCAATCATTCATAATATGATGTAATAATACAAATAATTATATGCAAACCTTGAAAATACTGCCTTTAATTATTTATCTACTGCCTGCTACATTGGTCTATATTGGTACGGGATCAGACAACAATTAATAGCAATAATAGTAATTAAACTTAGATTTAGACAAGTCCGAAAAATATGTGCATACTCCTATGAATATAAGTCACCCAAATTGCATATAAATTATTCGCATGTCTGCATGTATAAGAGTGGAATAAAGGTGTGCACGTTCAATACATTGTGATGCAAACGTCAATAGCTTTACAATGTTCCTTTATAATTCATGAGATCATTGATGACTTATTTTCAAACTCTCACGAGATTTTAAGAAAAGGCGCGAGATGATGAGCGACAGAGAAATCGAGTGCGATCAATACCTCAGTTATCGTTCGTCATATTTGCCATTTCTATTAGCACTGACTAATTTTTTTTTTCTTTGAACAAGATGGAACAGATCTCATATGGAGAGCCAAAACGCCATTCGCGAGAGCGTGTATGAATCAATAGAGCCTCACGATGACAACATTGACATGTGACCTTTTAAAAGTAGCACATATAGCGTCCACAAACAACCAAGCGTCATAGTACATCGGATATAAAACCCTGGCTAAGTAGGTTCTGCTACTTACATACTTGGGTCTAGTTGCGTCTGAGGCCAGGCTTTAACGGATACCATTACCCAACAGAAGGTCACGTTTTCTTCAAAAGCAAATAATAGTTCAATTTGGGTTCATGTCAATGATTCGCAGACTTGGGATTAGCAGATCAATTAATCGATACCATGAGTTAAGAAAGTCTTATGTGATATGGTTTAAAATGGCTTGTTTTTTGTTTTTTTTTGTTTTTTTTTTTGTTTTTTTTTTTTTGTGAGGAGAGCTTTTGTTGATATTTGACGTGTTGCACTCAATCAGTTTCTGTGTTTGTAAGACTAAAGGCTTCAAATTATCATCAACTAAAGTAATTGTAAGTGTGAATATTTCATTAACTGGATTCCGCTTTTCATTGACTATCGAGAGTTTATAGCAACAGGAATCAGTCACAACGTGAGCAGCGTCTATAAATGAGGCCAACCTGCTTTCACTGAGTCATTGTCTCACACGCTTTAGATATCTAATGGAATACAATTGGTGAGACAAGTCGTGCTGATACTCTCAGTGTAATAGGTAGACTTGGTGAGTGCAGTCTAATAATTATGTCCGATTTGTGACGCATTAGGTACATGTATAACGTAATACCTGTAATCTAATACAGCGTAACCAAATGTTGTTGATAACATATACATTCACGCTGATCCTTAGGGCATTGTGACCGAAAACATGTCTGATGTCTTAATTGTTTTGTCACAAATTATGTCCTTTAATTGTGCATACCATTTCTTCTCTACAGGCATTGATGTCTCTTCTATATTAAAATTCGTATCGTCATCAATAACCCTTTGAGAAATTGAGACACGAACGAGAAGCCCACAGTCGTCTACGAGGTCATCACCCAGCTTCAAAGAAAAGCATCAGATTGCGCCATTGCGGGTGCGGATGCATACAACATAGAAACCATGAGTGCATATTGAGGTACACAGAGCCATGGGATGTGGACAGTCATTGAACAATCGCGATCCAGGGTCACCGGCAGAGACGAAAGATGGCCACAATTCGGATCCAGTGTTGGCCAAATCGGAGAAAAGTCAGTACTGATAATTTGGATGCTCTTCTATTAGTGTTTCACAATTTCTTGTGCGTGTAGAGGGGGGCATTATTGGATGTGGTTTATAATCATGGAAGAGTCAGATTGACTCTGCAGCAATGCAATCCATCTCACCATTTGTGGAAGCACCTGATACATACTATATACTCTTCCATTAAGTAAAAGCTATTCATACAACTTTGTTATGATTGCTTGTTTTGTAGGTAAATGTGGTTGTTGCATGTTACATTATCAGCCTCCCCTCTTCACTTGCATCAAGATATGGTGAACTTAGATTTTTTTTCCAAACAGAAATATCGTTCTCCTGGTACATAGACTGTTTACATTTTTGGTAAAACGAGTTGAATACATGTATTTTGATCCGTAGATGACTTTGGGTACTTTTCTGTGTATCTTTCAACTGTGGTTTCTGTGCTATTCGCTGCAGTTAGACTCCCAAACGCCGACAGCCACCGTGCTTCCGATTCTTCCGGTGTCATAAGTAATTTCTTTCTCTTTCTCTATCAAGTACCTTTTTAGACCCTACTTGTTTTTCAACGTCTTGTTTTTTGGATGCTCTCACACCAAAAAGAGGTCAACTCACTTCCTCCGTCAAGATCCTTCCCTCGTGTCACGTGGTGCACCCTGATGTTAATTTGGTGGAACAGATGAAATTTTTTCCTCTGCACTAAACATCTATTTTTTCTACATATAATATTATAATCAAACCTTGTGCACCTTGGAGTTGTGCATTCTGTCCATTCTATGTGATGTTTCCTTTCTACTCGTATTCACTATTACTTCCGAATTCATTCTTTCATAATTGTTTTAAGTTGTACTCATATAGCTGTTACTGGCATCACCAAATGTGATTATCTGCTATCCGCAGTGCTGGGAGCCACGCTCCTTATTCAAAGATGGTACCGGCGCTACCTTGCGCGATTGGAAGTGCAAAGGAGGGCCACCTGGTCTATTTTCCAATCTCTGGAATATACTGGCGAACAGGATCAACTCCGGGTGAGTACCAACTCGTCATCATCTCCAAACTGAACCCTCCATCTCCCTTTTTTTTTCCATCACTCCACGTTGAATTAACATTTCAACACAAGCTGCCAACCAAGTTATTCCACCTCACGCTTGCACTAATTCCTGACATGAACTAAAGCCAAAAGCAGTTATTTCGATTTTGCAGGACACGTACAGAGAATATGTACTTCAAACGAGAATACCCCTTGAAGTCCCAATCTATTAACAATATTACTCTGGTCGAATTGACATCACAGGCTCGACGCTAAAATAACGAGGCGAAGGTGGCGTAGGCTACTTGGATGTCAAGTCTCCGACCGAGCGATATTGATTGGACACTTTTGTTCGATACACCTGTCTTATCGTGGGAAGTGATAACAGATTGTATGTTACGATCTAGGGGTATACATTAAATGAGAACTTGTATGGCTCATGTTTCTGTCATAATGATATGCTTTTTGAAGGCTTTATCATCGAGCAACAATTCCAATAGCAAAATCGCCCGTCTGAATTAACTGTTTTGCGAGAGAGCTCAACTCAGAATGATTCAAATGACTCTCGCTTCAACTTTGTAAATCGTCATCGAGAATCAAACGCGCTGATGGTTCATGATCATGATGATGCAATGCCTGAAGCAGGTGATAATCTCAGAACTCATTCCCCTGACAGGCTATGAATGAAAACCAAAAGTGAATGATTTCTAGTGGTCTAACATAAGCGGAGCAACCATTTATATATATGATTCATTTGGATTGACCACTGACCAGCCGATACAGCCTAACTGCCCTCATTGGATCATCAATGCCATCCTTCTCTGGACCACTACGGGGTTGGTAAGAAATGAAATCACCCCACACCGGACTAATGCAGAATGATGTATATAAGTGGATTACTACATTGAAGACAGAAGACACATATAATAATACATTACATGTACTAGTATACATGTATGCGCTAGGCACTTTGAGTGGTGATTATCACAACAAAACATGAGCCCTTGTACTTGGCTATATAGCTCGTTATAACAAACCTCCAGGGCCATGCAATTTAGTTCGTTATAACCGCATGTCTATATTATACACGGAGATCATACCAATTCCGGAAATATCTACAAAATGTGTTATGATTCACCGAAAACCTTGAAAGCGGTAGCATCTTGACCTAAGTAACTCGCTCATTCGAAATGAATCTTGTGAGCAACCGCATGAGTCTGAAATGCCTTGGAAGTTAACACGTGTGCATTCCGCGCCCTGTCCTTCCACGGCTGTGCTGTTCGTGCTGGAGGACGGAATTTGCTCGACTGATGACATGGAATCAAATGCTCTCCAAGGAAAGAGAACCCTTCATTCGGCTGTCAGATACGATTGCTCTTGACGTCAAGAGATTGAGATGAATGAAAAGCAGGGGTAATTCGCGTCCGTATAATTCAGATAAGATTCGTTGATCTTTGGTTGTTCGTGTATTTATAGGGATCCGTGGCGAAAGATGTTTTGATAAACATACTAGGCAGTTTGGTTTGTAGGATTTGTTATTTAGGATTATACTGGAGATATATTTTCTTGATCTTCGTTTTTGACACAAAAGGAAATACAAAACTCATTTGATTCTAATTCTGATCGTAAAATTAAAGGGATGGAGAACTGGTTAAAAATTGACTTTGAGTCGTTATTTGATGCACCATAAATGATTCCTATGCCTGGCCCACACAAGGAATATCATCGCTAACGATTTCGCGGGCGATATATTGCTAACTAGGCGTGACGTCAGCAGCTGTGATGAAACACCGAGTTCCCCATCTGTTACAATGGGCCTCGTCATATCAGCGTGTCCTGCGACTAAACCCTTGGATATTTTTTTATTTTCTTTTCGGAAATAGATAGAATAATCATTTTGCCACCAGTCAGGCGCGAAAAAAAAAATATTTTTCGCTATTTTTCTTATTTTAACAAGCGATTTTCTAGGACACCTACCATGTTTCTCATCCTGAAACAGTAAAAAGGTCAGCCAGAGTGCACCACGCATGCGCTTTCGTTTCGTAAACAACAAAGATGTCCTTTTATGGCGAAGATGCTCTGCTCTGATTGGCTGAAATCGATAGCTTCACGAGGGGAACGGAACCAATCAGCCATCAGCCAAACCAAGCCATCAGCTGACGTTTGCCTCCTATACTTCGCAATGGAAGCCATTCTCCCATAGGCGCAATGCTAACCCCGATATTCGGAATGCATTATTTCCTTACGCTTGCATCCAGGCATGGTGTTTTTGGCACGGAATGCTATCAATTGGTGCTATGAGTCAATAGAACATCACTTAAAATTTAGTTCCCCATCCCTTTAAGTGAAATAAATTGCGTGTACCATCGCAATAGCTGTCACCGGGAAGGAGCAGCAAGGAATGCCTGTCATGCTATTACGGCGAAGTATAAAGGCTGATTGAGATAAATACCTTTGACAGCCATCATCATTCATCATGGCTTAATGATCCCTCACTGCACCTGACACCGAGAATGCCATTGATCGACCGAGAAAGCTTACCATGCAATTGCTATTCACTATACACTATACCATTAACCTCATCCTTACGTAATAGCCACGTAATGCTAATACGGTTGAACAATTCATAAATACCAGTGTGCTTGCTCGAGATAAAGGTAGTGTTCAATCACCTGGGCAATACAAACCCGTCTAATTGTTGATAATATTAGCAACAGCGTACACAACCCATAATGAGACACACACACACCTGCTAATAACCGCTAATTTAATGTAGTTCCCGTTTGCACTTCTTGCCCACCTTTCAATCAACACGCCACCTACGAACACTGACATCCACCGAGAGTCCCATCAAATACAAGTTCACAGGTGCACGCCATGTACACGTAATTCTCTGGATACAATAATGCGATTGCATAGTATTAACCGATAGTTTTACCTGGTCGATCATTGCAGGTTTGGCTATAAGGGTTTCTAATATATTTCGTGCATTTTATTCCAGCTGTACAATTTCTTCAATGACATGCTGACCCACATGGAAATACACGGAGATGAACCGTCCAAGGCATCGATGTTTGCAGCCCTTAAAAAGACATCAAGTGAGTTGATTAGGGTAAAGGCATAGAGGAAGAATAATTAAATAATATTATATTTCCTCTATGGTAAAGGGGTTTAACACAGGGTTAAAATGAACACAAATAGTCCCAGCGTGGTTGGAAGCATAACTGGAAATGAAATAATAATAATAATAACTGGAATGAGACGATCACCATAAGACAATTATCTCTTGAATCGTGATACATAAAGGGGACCAAATAACAGCAGAGCCAGTCATTGATTATTGATGGAGATGAAGACGCCCCACAATCACACCCTTTCTCCCTGCGGGGATTGTGCTCACTACGGCGTTGTTTGACCTTTACGCCAACCCCAAAGGGAGTTATCCTCTAACAATAGACGCAATATACGCTATCACCCACAGCAACACTGATGGAATGAACTCGTCCGCCTATCATTCATCATCAACAAGATCCGGACGAATGTTTTCGTGTCAGTAAAAGAAAACTTAAACACGGATCTTCCGCTTATTTTATGTGTTTGACATTTGATCTTCTCGTTCACCTCAGCTGATTACATTCACACCTGTTTCTGCAGTGCATTTTATCTTCTGCACCTGTGTCGAACAGCTTCCAAATAGGGTACCATTGTGCCAGTTATAATCTCGGATTTGCATTTGTATGCTAGATCATAGGCGCCTCCAAATGTAACACGCAATTTCAATTAACAAATTGGTGACCTGTCTGCTACCTGGATATAATGCATTGAAGACTCAGTTCATGTATCTATTGTGTCACCATGACTCATGGCCGGCTCTTGTCCATATAATAACAAGCTCTGTATATGTTATGTGAATTTAATAATTAATAATAGGTTATTATATTTGAGTCTTTGACGTATATCTTAATATCTCCGGTTAACAACTTAACATCAGCTCAGATTAACAGAAATTAAAATTAAAATTAAAATTAAAATTAAATTAAGCTTAACAGAGTTAATGAACTGGGTCATACAGCTAAATTGAGGTAAATATGTCACAGACTTATAAAGGTGTTGCAGCAGGGCATTTGGTGACTGTAGGTATATACGAGTACATGTACATGTAGTCACATGCCTACAAGTGAAGCATATAAGTGGGACACATTTGAATCACAGGCGTTATACATGGCAATTAATCGAGACAAATTAACGTGAATGTTTGACATCTCGTTCGTCATGTTCATTGTTCATTTGCAGGTAAAGACACCCCCGACCAAGAGTTCGACTTCCTCCGTTTAACGGATCCGGTGGACATTGTTGTGCCATCCTCTTACACAGGACCTCACCTTAAGATGCCCGTTACCAGCAATCAACTCGAATCTCTCATTGAAGCATTCAAGAATAAACAGGTATAGGCGGCATGCATGTTAAATCCAACATCCAAATTCACGGAGTTAATCAAATTACCCAGCCAGATCTGAAATAACATTCTATTGAAGCAGTTAGTAAAAGCAGAGCATGTATTTGGTTAAAAGAACCAGTGTGCAGTAAATTGCGTAATAGTGAAATTAGGTTAAAATTTAAATAACTACTGTACTGGTTTGCATTTCACCATACTGTCTGGTATTTCAGATAATGATAGCATCAGTCTGATTAGTGCTAACTAACAGGGCTGAATTAGTGTCATGAGATCTGATATTTCAATTACGAAGCAAGAAGCAGTTTTCAAAGTGTCCTCTATAGAGACACACGTGCGTTTCATAAACTTCTTCTAAGTGCGGTGGGATGCATTGGATCCCAACGTGGCTGTGCCGTAACAAAGCCCTGCAGGCGTCGGATTTCCAGGTGACGTTCTAAGTTTGTTAGCAATCATCCACTTCACGTTAATGCGCCTAATTGCACTGTCTAGCTGCCTCAAGCATATGATTATCAAAATATCATGAGAATGTGTTCACTATTGAAGATACAGATCAACCCAATCCAAGAATCTTATATATTATCTGGCAAAGGTTCTAATCACATAACACTTTTCCCATTCGTAATGCGATTATAGCCGCCCCTGTGAGCAGTAGTTACGGCGTCCCATCCCATATGCATGATTGGCCAGATGAGGCTCCCTGCGCTTTCTACTCATCAACTCACCTTGACGCCGCTCTGCCCATCAATCTTGTATCAAATGCATTAGGGGTGCTATAAACTGGGTGCTCGGCATTAGGCTTTCGATGTGTGTTTTGCTCGTGAAGTTTCGTTTAAGGCGAATTAAGTTGGTAGTTGTTCTAATACTATTCATCACTTGATAATGGTAAGCCGAATACAGCATTTGCTCTGCTAGCTGTTCTTTTTCTGGCGCCGTGCAAATGCTCTCTCTGTTTGGTCCTCTGTTGTTTTATGGACGAACCATTTGTTATTGGCAATAACACACTGAAGCATCGCCATGTTGCCTAAGTATTATGAATACTGTATGTGCATGTATATTGAAGACAAATAGTTATGGAGCGAATCGAATTCGGTAAGTAAAGCTGCAAAACATCCTGAATGTTTTTGTGTGGGTGTGTGTGTCTGTCTACCTTCTATACGCGCGGTACCAATCTAGATGTTTTGCTGGTAGATCACACACTAGAATTACTTGGCTTGACAGAAGGCTTTAACTATGCATTCAATTCGTAAGGTTAATACACCAATAATGCTCCATACCCGAAGGAAGAAAAGCAGACATAAATAAGGGGTCTCAATTGTGGGCATACAATGTGTATCCATAATGCATCGTTTGTATATAACGTACAATGCGTGTCACGTCGATACACACTCGCTGAGTGAAGACGCTAAGTGCGGTTGCGTCACTTTTCCGCCATGCCGACAAAAGCCCAAAGCTTGATTGAGCCAGATCATTTTTCAATGGCTATACGCAGAAAATTCAAATAGGTCTGTAATGGATCATTATTTATTTATTGAACATTAGGCGACACACGCAGGTTGCCAAAGTCACACACTTATTGCAAATAACGATGTTGCGTGGTTTTCGTGTGATATTGTTTCACAAATGCCAACTACACATATACGTGGTGTATACTGAGTCAAACCATCTCACACATTTTATGCTGCCTCGATCAAAACCCAAAGATCAACCTGAATGATACATCGATCCAGGTAGTGGTCTATACAGACCATACAATTTACCCCCATCACGTAGCTACACACTTCCTGTCTGCTCGATTTAAACCAGTTTGCATTACATCACGGAGTGGTACACTCCAGCAACACGCCAAAGATCATCTACACTGCTTCGTTAACCAAATGGATCGATTTGTATTCGAAGATGGAATTATCTATCTTTCTATGGCTTCTGCATCTCTGACGCGAATTGGGCGTTGCAATGTTACGAATCTAATCGGGAGACTGAGTTACCTCCTTACATGTTTCCATAGGCATATCCAATGCCGCATACTTATTATATTTCCAAGAAAGGTGCGAATTTTCAATCCGAGCTTTGTTTGCGGATTACGTTTCGGTTTACGTTCTCGGCAGCCTGTGCATTTTTCTAAATAAAAGTGGGCCGTTGAAAAGAGTTCAGCAGTAAATCTAAAACCCGGAACGGTTGTGGTGGCCCTTTGTGAAATTACAGGTAACAAACAGCATGGACGCTGCTATATTTGTCGGATTAATTATTTGCATGAGAATCGTAAGGTAACCTGGAAGCCTAAAGTTTTAATTAGTGTGGACTCATTTTGGGCCTGATATAATATAGGGCTAATTCCGGATCGGGATCAGCCATGGTATAGGGCTACTGTTTCCATTGCAAAAGTTGGTCGATGACAGTCCCTGGGATGACATCAGCGGATCATCAGAGATTGCTAGCTGATTGACCTTTGAACCTGATTAATCCCCGGTCAGGGACTCAGGCCAGCATATAGATCCAATCTATAATATGGGCTGAGTCCCCGTGTCGATGATCCAAGCGCTAAGCGAGAGATCCGAAAAGTTAAGACAAAGTGGCAACAAGTTCTAACCGCCTACGTGCATTACCTGAAGTCAAATTCGATTGTAATCCCAAAAATGAACTCGGTTTGGCCAAAATAGGACATCGAATATGACTTCTGGGCAATTTTATGCACGTTAACAGCGTATTGAGGGCACTTGGCTCAATGTAAACACGGCCGTCGCCATATGGCAACTGAGCGTCGGAATTCATGCAAACGACGATATTTCTACGTACATGACTGTATAATGCATTGTGTTTTGAATGGATTGAACTTTGACCGATTTCGTGTCATCGTATTGAGAAGGGCTTGGGAAGTTGTGAGAATACTGTTCCTTTTTGTTTATTGCATAAAACGCAATATGAGACATTTGTATGTCAAAAGAGCATAAATCGGCGTCATCGGCGCTTACTCTATCCTATGTGATCGAAATACTATTTCGGTTAGTACTGGGTTAGAAAATGACTCGACCTTTTGACTTTGAGTGCTTAGCTGCCCGTTTCCCCTCCCACAATCGCACAGTGATTGTTGCCTTTCTTGATAAATAAGCTGCCATGTGGACCAGAGTTGGAATTTTAAAATGACCAAAAATTTTATACCATTCCCATCAATGGTATAATTATTTATTTTCTCCGACAGAAAATTCATGCGAAATATGTGTTGGAACTGCTTCACGAAGTGCGCAAACTGTTGAAAAGCATGCCGAATGTGGTCCACGTGAACACGGACATTGCGCAGGAAATCACTGTGTGCGGTGACCTTCACGGCAGTTTAGATGACTTGTTTGTTATTCTTCATAAAGTGAGTCCGCCGTTGTAATTGCCTTTTCTACTCAGGTGTTTATTTGCTTTTCCAGAACGGACTTCCTTCGCCTGATAATCCGTATATTTTCAATGGCGATTTTGTCGACCGAGGGAACTATTCGGTTGAGATTGCGTGTGTGCTGTTCGTTTGTATGCTGCTGCATCCGTATGAAATCATCGTCAACCGGGGAAACCACGAAGACCATGTTATGAACCTCAGGTGCGACCCCCCCCCCCCCCCCAAAAAAAAAAAAAAAAAAAAAAAAAATTTTTTTTTTTAAATTGCATCAATAAATAAAAGCAACAAGAACTGAAAATTATTATTGGTCAACGTGTCTTCTATTCAGGTATGGTTTCATCAAAGAAGTAATGCAGAAGTACAAGGTAATAAAAGCAATATCACCCATATTATATACCTACAATTACATAATTCCGTTGCAGGGGCATGCATCTAAAGTTATTCGACTTTTTCAAGACATTTTCAGCTGGTTACCCTTGGCAACAGTAATCAACAAAAAGGTTCTCGTTTGTCACGGTGGCATTTCAAGTGGAACCGACATGGCTATCCTACGAGACATCAATCGACATAATGTATGACAAACCAAACCGAACACAGCGAAATATTTGTTCTTGTTCATTTTCAGTTTGAATCCGTTCTCCAACCTCCTCTGTTCTACAGCAGTGCCGATGAACTAGATGTTAGGGAATGGAAGCAGGTAGACTTATCATAGATTAGACTCCCGTGGGGTCTGTTATTTTATGTTTTCCGCAGATTCTGGATATTTTATGGAGTGACCCATGTGCTAAACCCGGTTGTTTTCCTAACACGTACCGAGGCGGTGGGAGTTATTTTGGTCCAGATATCACGAAAACCATCTTGGAGAGACACAAGTTTGATTTATTGATTCGTTCTCATCAATGCAAACCTGATGGATACGAATACACTCACGATGGAAAGGTAGGACAGTCATATATTCACACATTTCAATTTTCAATTCTATTTTACCCTTTACAGGTATTAACCATTTTTTCTGCCTCTAATTATTACGAAGTCGGAAGTAACAAAGGTGCTTATGCAAAACTCTCGTCCAAAAACAAAGTTCGCATCGTGCAGTTCGTCGCAAATAAGAAGCAAGGCCGCAAACTAACAATAAAACAAAGGTACTCGCAACCTGCGCACATTGATTGCCTTGCACTTATATGTTATCCACAGGGTGAAGATCGTCGAGGAGAGCGCAATTTCTAGCTTAAAATCGAAGATTTACGGAAACAAGTCTACTCTGATGGCCGAATTCATCAAAGGTGATGTTGATCAAACAGGTATAAATATTCTGATTAAGAGTATTAACACAGATGTTAATCGACATTCCTTCTTCTTTAGGGATTTTACGGTTGACTGATTGGTGTAACATCATGCAGAGCACATTGCAAATTGACCTGCCCTGGAGAAGCATCTGCCCAAAAGTTGCAACAATTACCAAAGATGGTTTAGTTGAATACAACTCCATCTTTGAGGACTTGAAGATGCGGAATAAAATAAGCGGGGTAAGGATATCTAAGCATTGCTACCTGCTGCAAACAGTCCTTATGATTCGTATGGTACACATCAAATTATACAGATTTCCAAATGGTCAAACAATAATTACACAACGCGGCCTCACTTGTGTTATCAAGTTTTTCCTCTCAATTTTACACCGTTTTCTTTCTTCGGCATTCCCATCATGCCATCCTCATTTTATTTTGTGCCTTTTTCTCCAATTTAGCAAAGTATTGATGACGTCACAAAAGGAAAGGTACTTGCCAAATTTAAGAATTCATCGACCAATCATGAGGTTTGCCAGAAGTGTGTTTGGTCGTTTTCATGCTGCAGTATACTTTATATTTTAGGAAGTTAGGAACCAAAGTGAACATTTTAGAATGTGCAAATATACTTCTGGGAAATCCATTGTAATATAAATAGCCAATATTGCCATCGTAGAGGTTGATTCTTTGTATATATCCATCATATAACTTTCCATTATTCTGACGCTGTCACTTATAACTTAACTCCTGCACCTCTAATGATGCAACGAATTCCAATTTCGATTTCATCATTCTAATGTCGTTTTCTTTCATATTAAGCTTGTTTTGTCGGATTATTTTCAATTCTGCGAAATACATTTGATTTGTATACTTCTGCTTGCAACGGTTATTGTCGGGGATTTCAATTTATGTAACATTGCAATTGAACGAAGCTTGCAACGCTAGTCCTCTGGGTACTTCCCATCATTTCGTCACCTTTCTTCCACGAGTTGCTCTGCCAAACACATTCAAATGATGACACCCGTTGACTTAGAGTAGTATTCAGAATTATTATGAATTTCTGCTGTTAATATAATATATCAGTATTACCTTTTCTTCAGAGTATTACGGGACCTGTAAATTTTTTTCCAGAACGCAGATGTCGGGGAACTGTAGCGCGTCAGCGCGTATATTTGTTTAGATATCACAAGTCCACTAATTTTATATAGAATATTGCTGTCAAATAATATCAGTTAGGCCAAACATTTTTCCGAGTTAAACACCCATGACTATACTTCGAATTTCTATCAATGATGTTCAAACTAACCAAGTAAACTAAGATAACCCGAAATGCTACTTATACTCACATTGCTCATGAAATCACGTCTCTATATTCAGGAGGATATCGAAAACCATGAACAAAGCTCCATGGCAGAGACCGTATACAGGAACAAAGAGAACCTAGAGACCATATTTCGGGCTATGGATAAGGATAATTCAGGTGAGCTAGCCAAGTATGTTTATAGAGTGCTTACAAGTCATCATTGGAAATGGTTGATTCTCGTTGCACAGTTGTTGATTATGAATGTTCATTGTGTTTGCATCCTGCAGGTCAAATCTGTATGTCAGAATTTGAAGAAGCATGTCAGATTCTCTGTCGGCACACTGGCTCTCTGTTGTCTCGAGAACACATCGTTGGCATGGCGAGGAACATGGACAAGAACAAAGATGGATACATTGACTTTGCAGAATTTCTTGAGGCATTTTGTATCGTGGACAAGTTTGGCAAAGAACTGATCGCTCGACGAGAGAGTGTCGATAACGTGTCTGACGAACCAGAAAGCAAAGTACGGAGGTTAAGTCAGGGTGATCTAAGGTCACACCTTGGCTCGTACACCATTACCTGAGGTTCAACTATGTGTCTCAAAATTGCTCAAACTGGAGTGTAGTCTATTTTTGTATCATTTAACACAATCAGATAATATGTGATGCCAATTTCATTGGGGAAAGCAAGTATGTTTGTGTTATGGGGAGTAGATTCTCAAAGTACTTCTCTTCTATCTGTTTCCCCATTTGATTCAATATTACAATTATGTAGAAGTGAACATAATTTTGAACTTATGCACCAAAAGCTCAGCTTATGCACACACTTAGCTTGCATATTTTTATTTCAGTCTCTGATAACTCATGACAGAATGATTTATCAAAACTTTTCTACCTCTCCAAATGACTGAACATTGTTTACATTTCCTTTCATTCCAAGTGATTTTCTCTCTCATGACATTTACCTGCATTGGGCAATACTTGCTCATCTTAATTGTTGGCCATGTTACCGTAGAGGAAGAATATTCTTTCTCTGTGATGTTATGACTCATCCCAGTTATATTATTATTGTGTGATCTTTACCTATTTGATAATCATATATATATAGTTTTGTTCACAATTTGAACCAATTCAGAATGAAACCTCTGATTGCAGAAATAATAATATAATAATAAAAATAATAAAATTTATTCACCAGAAAATAATGGTAATTGGTGAAGGAATAGAAAAGAGGGAAAAAAAAAAACAAATAAACAAGCAAAAAACACACACACAAAAACACAATCAATCAGGCATGAGACAAATGAAATTTAACATGATTAGAATTTCGTGAAATGACATGAAAGAGAGCCAAGTATCAACTATCAAATTACGTAATGTTTTAAAGTCATGTGAATTAATTTCAGAAATATTTTATTGACATATTGATAATAATAATAATAATAATATTAATAATAATAATAATAATAATAATAATAATAATAATAATAATAATAATAATAATAATAATAATAATAATAATAAATTTATTTTATAAAACGTAAAATCCATAAAAATGCTCTAAACGCTCTTTACACAAAAAACAATAATGACATGGATAAAAATGAAATTAATAAAACCAAAGTGAAACACTGATAAAAAATAGTGAGTTACAATAGTCCAACTTTGACGATATAAAACAGTGTATTAATTTCTCGAGTGTTCCGTAATCTAAAAATTTCTTAATCCTGTTCAAGTTATGAATATAAAAATAAGACACTCTGCACACATGCGTAATAAAAGCTTCCATAGAGACAGTGGAGTCCACAAGAGCACCGAGGTTGCGCACAGGGGTAGGAGATGGGGAGATGGATTCTCCGCCGATGACAATTGAGCGCTGCAGGTCATATGCTCGTGCATCGTGTCCAGAAGAAAGGACCAGGTATTCTGTTTTATTGCAGTTCATCTTCGGTTTATGATAGGACATCCACTTTTGAATATCTAGAAGGCACTGTTGCATGATGGCCAGCGCATCAGCCATTTTTTCAGGACGAAAGGGTAGCCACACCTGGGTGTCGTCGGCGTAAAAATGAAAACCAACACCATGATGCCTCAACACACGGCCAAGTGATGCTGTATATAGCGTGAACAGCAGCGGGCCAAGGACCGACCCTTGAGGTACACCACAATCCAGCTTCTGTCGATGCGATGCAGCGTCCTTGATTACTACCTGCTGTTCGCGATCATGAAGATACGATCGGAGCCAGGCAGCAGCAGTTCCTTGCACACCAAGTCGTAGTCTACTGTAATGAGAGAAAGATTGAAAATTAGACGCAACTATCGATGTGCTTGGGGTTTCATTTACGAGTAAGGAACACGTAGAGACCAAATCATTCTTACTCTTAATTAACTTGAGGTAAAAAGAAGAAAAACGTGATAATAATTCTGATCTTACGTCAATAACATTTAAAATAATTATGTGGTAGAAATGTTGATCTTTCACATAATACCTGTGAGTTCTTGTATGCATGCGCGGTTATCTTAGCTTTCGTTGTCATGGAGAGGTTGATTTTTTTTTTTTTTTTTTTTTTTTTTTTTGCTCTGAAATATCTGATAACGAGCTCAATATTAATTTACAATGTTACAGTTTTAGAATCGCGACTCGGTTTTAAGAAATCAGCTCCTGTTCACAGGTAAGAATGCGAGGTGTTTACTACACATCGAGTCCAGCATATCATTTTATAAATATCTTAATTAACAGAGAAAGTCCGGATCGGGTCAAAGGCAAGAGGGTTAGCCATTCGTGCCTGATAGCATCGTTGCAGATGGTATATAAGCCCTCTCACCGAACGTAGCCACAGCTGGCTTTGAGTGGATTTTCCTGGCTATTACAGTGTATATAACATTTAAATGTATCACATGACCTGAATTGTCCTATTTCCTTTCGGAATCGACTTTATAGTTCTACAATTTGCACGCCTGTAATTTTGGTGATCTTGTAACCATGACAATAATAGGCTCAGATCCAGCCATATTCAGTGTGGCGTTGACATAATTATGCACATCATAACGTTTTAATCAAACAGCACCGCTATGGACTCCGTTTTCCAACCATTTCTGTGGCACCGCTTAGATAAGTTAGATTCTTCTCCAGTCCCCCGTCTAAAGTGTTCTTTGTTGTAGAACGATTTTTCCATGAAGGCTATTTACAGCCCTGAAGACATAGCTAGTACAGTCAAAATAAGATTCAAGGTAGACATAATTGCAACACAAACGGTTCCAATGGAATACTATGTTAGGTAGCACCCTAATAAACATACTAAAAGTCTAAGTGAATCGCAATAGTGAAACATGATTAAAATTGCTAATTAATTATTTAAGGTCAAGCTAAAAATATTCACGTAAACATAATCATATAGCATATCAAAATGAAGGAAATCAAAATTAACACCAAATTAGCATAAATAGGTTCAAGAAAATGCACCTGTAACTTTTTTGGTAAGGTGTTATCCATGATTCTTATAGCTGCAGCAAGCCAAACTCATTTATAGGACGTACACTTCACCACTGATAGCAAAAACTCAGGCGCAGGACTGTTGTCAGTCATGACAGGGTTGCCTTAGGAATCTTCAATCGTCCAGCCCCACTCCGAAGCGTCTCCGTGCATCCCCGTCATTCCAGTCCTTGGAGGTGTATGCGGAGGCTATGGAATTCTGCCACTGAGGCTGTGAGCGGTAAACACTGCGGGCGTACAAGGAAGGTACTGGAGGATCGAGACTTTAATTGAAGCAAAATTGTTCTTCATGCCTGGTTGTTTCGATATCATCGCAAAGCTGGCCGCAATAAAGTGTAACAAGAGCCTCTCCAGCAGAACAGACATCATTGTAGCTGGATGCATCAGAGAAAAACACCTCATCCAGATCACAGAGTGTTTGGTTTATCATGATGAATTTAAAAGATGCTCTCTTTCCTATGCCATAAAGTGCTCAGGTGCTAACACAACCGAGAATTGGATGGTGGAAACTTGGGAAGCTGTATCCCAACAAACACGAAATATTAGGCAAATGTGGGAGACACGTGTAGGTAACCTTCCATAACGTTACAAAATAACGTTATCTAACGTTACTCAGGATGGGGGCAATAACGTCATCTAACGTTACCATGACGTTAGGTAACGTTAGGTAGCGTTAGGTAACGTTAGGTAAATTATCTAACGTTGCAAAAAATGTACACCTAACTTAACCAAAAATAACTTAACCTCACCTAACCTAACCAAAAATAACCTGCATAGTAACATGATATACATGCATTTCAAGTTGAAAATGCACCGTTCAAGTGTTTTGGATACTGAGCATATAATGATATTGGACTTAATTACACTCTTTTGTCTCCTTTTTTTTGTGAATCGGAAATACAAAAGCCTTTTTCCATTCAGTGGGAATGCATTCAGCTTGGATACATGTATTGAATAACAAGGTCATTGACGGTGCTAAGGGAAATCGACATTGCTTCAAGATCACAAGAGGAATGCTATTTGGAGCATATGCACGCTTCACATCGAGATCATGTAAACACTGTTCTACTTGACTGACTGAGGAACACGGGTCAGCTATTTGGGGGCAATCGACATTATCAGGAAGGGGGTGCCCGGTGGTTAAATAGTGGTTAAAGACAGACCCAAAATAGCAGTTGAACATAGTGGATTGGTCACGTGGGGCTGTGGCATCACTGATGAAAGAATTAATTATATAATGACCAAAATCTCTTGGGGTTGGATATGCAAATATATTCAAGGGAGGATATAAAGGTGTCTCGCGTTGTTTTGATAAGGAACTTGGTTTGATTCCGAATTGATCTGAAGGGAATCCATGATTGGTCAGAGTTGATGCGCTTGGCTTTGCGCCATGCTGTCTTTTTCTTGTTAATCATGTTCCGCGCTTCAGCATCAATCCACGGGGCATCATGGGTGTCCTTAATTACAACTTTGGGAGCACAGAGGTTGACCTTAGAGAGTACAATGTTCTTAAATTTACTCCACATGTCGTCAATACAATTACAGTTTGTTATCACATCAAAGAGAGAAGATTCATTGAGCAACAGAGACAACTTGACAAAATCTGTTTTCTTGTAATATTATATTACAGGGATGGGGAACTGAATTTTAAGTGATGTTCTATTGACCCATAGCACCAATTGATAGCATTCCGTGCCAAAAACACCATGCCTGGATGCAAGCGTAAGGAAATAATGCATTCCGAATATCGGGGTTAGCATTGGGCCTATGGAAGAATGGCTTCCATTACGAAGTATAGGAGGCAAACGTCAGCTGAAGGCTTGCCGTGATTGGTCCCGTCCCCCTCGTGAAGCTATCGATTTCAGCCAATTAATCAGAGCAGAGCATCTTCGCCATAAAAGGACATCTTTGTTGTTTACGAAACGAAAGCGCATGCGTGGTGTACTCTGGCTGACCTTTTTACTGTTTCAGGATGAGAAACATGGTAGGTGTCCTAGAAAATCGCTTGTTAAAATAAGAAAAATAGCGAAATTTTTTTTTTTTTTCGCGAATGACTGGTGGCAAAATGATTATTCTATTTATTTCGGAAAATAAAATAAAAAATATCCAGGGGTTTAGTCGCAGGACACGCTGATATGACGAGGCCCATTGTAAAAGATGGGGAACTCGGTGTTTCATCACAGCTCCTGACGTCACGCCTAATTAGCAATATATCTCCCGCGAAATCGTTAGCGATGATATTCTTTGTGTGGGCCAGGCATAGGAATCATTTTTGGTGGATCAAATAACGACTCAAAGTCCATTTTTAACCAGTTCTCCCTCCCTTTAAAAGGGATGGGGAACTGAATTTTAAGTAATGATCTATTGACTCATAGCACCAATTGATAGCATTCCGTGCCAAAATTGGCACCGTATAACACTCACTAGTGTTGATGTGCCGTTAAACATCAATGCATTCCGAATATCGGGGTTAGCATTGCGCTTATGGAAGAATGGCTTCCATTGCAAAGTATAGGAGGCAAACGTCAGCTGAGGGCTTGCCGTGATTGGTCCCGTTGCCCTCGTGAAGCTATCGATTTCAGCCAATCAGAGCAGGCCATCTTCGCCATAAAAGGACATCTTTGTTGTTTACGAAACGAAAGCGTCAGTATTGCGCATGCGTGGTGCACTCTGGCTGACCTTTTTACTGTTTCAGGATGAGAAACCATGGTAGGTGTCCTAGAAAATGGCTTGTTAAAATAAGATAAATGAAGAAAATTTTTTTTTTTTTTTTTGCGCCTGTCTGGTGGCAAAATGATTATTCTATCTATTTCCGAAAAGAAAAAAAAAATATTCAGGGGTTTAGTCGCAGGACATGCTGATATGACGAGGCCCATTGTAAAAGATGGGGAACTCGGTGTTTCATGACAGCCTCTGACGTCACACCTAATTAGAAATATATCTCCCGCGAAATCGTTAGCGATGATATTCCTTGTTCACGACATCATCAAAGGAAGGGGGTAAAGCGGAAGGGTCGTGTGCCTTGGCATTGAGGACAGGGGGGGAATACTCTGCGGGGCATCCAGTTTGTCCTGCAGTGTCAGGACCTGTGTTTGCAGCTGTGGAATCTCTGCGCGCAACTCCACAATGCATTCAGTCAGCAGAGGCTTCAGCAGAAGCAACAGTGCGTCATTGTTAATTGTAGTGGAATCGGATGTGGAACCATGTGTTGCTGGGGTCGAGGATAGTGTCGTCTTCACATCCAGCATCATTTTGACGAGGTCGTCTTTCTTGGTCTTCTCCAATTCTGACTTTGACATTCCTTTAGGTGGCGTAATGCCATGGTTGTCTCGGGTTGGCTTCACTGTACTTGAATGCTCTGGAGCGTGACAAAATGATCACGATCAAGGTGCAGCTGCATGAGCAGAACAACCACGCACAAAAACCACGCTTCTCAGATAACCACACGAGGGAAGGTGGGTTGGTGATCCGTCAGACGAATGAATATCTACATTGAGGTAATCAACTCACCGATACCGACTTCTGATGATAGCAGGAGTAGGAATATTCCCTGATTTAGAGAAATCCGTAGAAAGATAAAGCATAAATGCCACTTCAGCGTAATCACAAGAACTTCACGAGTACAGGAGTACCAGATGGAATCCTGTATGAGCAGTATGTCCGAAGAAAATGGGAAATGTAAGAGCTGAACAGAAACGTTGTTGGTTGAGAACGAACGACTCATCACGTGTCTCCTCTCTGTTATGTAACAGTTGATTCAGGATGATTGTCGGTTACATCTTCTGGGACTATATTAATTTAACACACTAATTACTACTGGAGCATTGAACTATACAACACTACCTTAACTATGACTGTGGCCGCATATATGTAGCGAGACTAAAGAGACATATATAGGTGGTACACGAAGCACAATACCTCCAGCTAGATTGCTGCAGGCCAACGTAATCATTTTTGTTCTAACAAAGGTTCTATGGTGTAACGGTTAGCACTCAGGACTCTGAATCCTGCGATCCGAGTTCGAATCTCGGTAGAACCTTAGCATTTTAGTCTTATTTTTTTCTGATGACAAACACTAAATTTGACTGCGTGTGTGAGTATAAAGAAATAATGTATATAAATGTTATATAAAATTCACAATATTTCAGATAATTAAGCTACTTTTAATCTTGTTGGCTCACATGCTTGTATCCAGGGTGGTGTACTGTGTGAAGTTGATGTCATGAAATTTCCCAGATACATTGACTTAAAAGTACCAGCAAATGGTGGCACAGCTGCTTTGATATCTATATTTCTCTATTGTTCATGTGAATGTAAGGATACAAACATTCCTCTATTGTTCATCTGAATATCAGTACAAGCTTAGGGATCCAGAACTTGTGATACTTAAAAATCAGGTTCTACCGAGATTCGAACTCGGATCGCAGGATTCAAAGTCCTGAGTGCTAACCGTTACACCATAGAACCTCCTTAATTAATAACCAAAACTGATTGCAAGTTAAGACTTGTATTACAGAAAGGGGGTATATACAGTTAAACGGATCGAGTTCTCGCTTGAGAAGAGTAGATAAAGAAGATGCTGACTTTCTTGGGTGTTTTTTCATTTCTCACAATTTCAATCTGTAGTCTACAGGCCGTAAATATACAGAGTGGGAAAACTATACTCCGTGCTGGATCGATGCAAGACTCGTTCTGCTGAATGTTCTACAGTCAGAGCATTGACCATTTCTAAATGTCGCCCAGATAGCCAATGAAACCGTTATGTAATAGTTGATTCAGGATGATTGTCGGTTACATCTTCTGGGACTAGATTAATTTAACACACTAATTACTACTGGAGCATTGAACTATACAACACTACCTTAACTATGACTGTGGTCGCATAACAAAGGTTCTATGGTTTAACGGTTAGCACTCAGGACTCTGAATCCTGCGTGTATCGTACTGTAGTCAAAGTAAACCTCATGCAGTAATGTAACAATACATGTTAAGGGCTGTATTATGAGGGACTGGTGGAAAAGAAATGTCCAAAAGCTGAATATTAGGATATATTTATTATCAAAGAATCCATAGCCATTTGAAAACCACCTTCTATAAAAGCGGTAATAATATAATAGTGCTTCAGTCTTTCCAAAACATTTCATCGCTGCGTGAGTGCACCACAATTGGCAGATAGGCAGTTGGTCTTCTTATATTAGTAGTTTCAATGCAAGTTCTTTATTGTAACTCTGAACTTGTGATCCTTAGTGTCCTCCACAGTGAAAACCACACAGTCTCAACGGACTCATGGTGTTCCCCGACAGCTAGAATAGCTCCAATCAGTGACTATAGATTATAAAACCAAACCGTCTTCTCTTATCGTTTGTCTTATCTCCAAGTTTTTTGGTTGCAACTGAATAATTAGGTGCATAAATACAAACCATATCGCGCAGAGGCTTCTGTGGTGGGAACCTTTGTTCAAGAGGCCCTTGATTATTCGCTCATGACTTACCGCGTTAACTATGAGTGGTATACTATAGTACAACTACAACACGCATATCGATACTGATTAGGTGTTTGCATTGCACTTTGTATTCGAGGAATAATTTTTTATCACAAGAAAGGAGAAAAAGGGTGGAATAACAATGAAATGAATAATCCTTTGGTAATGACTTATATTATGAAAAAAATGCTGAACAATTTGAATCTGAACTATAGAAGAAGCATGAGATTCTTTGAGAGATAAACGCTGAACAATTAACGGACAACTGGCATTACAATCAGACGACGGCACATCCACCGGTTCAGTCCGTGCACGCTGGGCTTCACACATGGGTAACTGGCTTCATGGCGCACGTGCAGCCGACCTTGAGTCTGTACATCTGTGGTTTGTAGACGCATCGTCCTTCAAAGTCTACTTCAGTGGTCCTGACTAGAATGGGAACAGGGACATCGACCGCTTCGCATGAACTATCAACAGAGCCACGTGGCCCACAGGGGCAGGCTCCAGATGGTCTGCACAGGCAGGCGGCTTCAACCAGCAAAGGGGGATAGCGCATCTTGGCGTTCTTCGTTTCAATGTACGTCCAGGGACACATGGATCTCAGTCGGAGGTCATCCTTGGCATCCAAGGAAGGCAGTCCATCCATGGTTTCGACCTGGACTGCTGGCACACAGGACGTGCATGATCCATCATGACCAGGAGGAGTGCATCCGGTGAATTCTGGACACTGGAACTGGCGTCCGGTGTAGATATCCGATCGATTCTGACTCAGCTGTAAGGAGAAGCAAAAATAAAAATTAAAAATGAATCATGAATGATTTGGTTTGTACAAAATTGAAAATTGAAATGAATGCGATTACGGAGAAGTGCAATCTGAGCAGAAGCACGTACCTCAAGGAATGGTTTCGCCATCAAGAAAGACGAGTGTTGGCAAGTGTTCTCCAGACTCCTCATCCACTGGAACTTCAGGTCTTGTTCTGGTGTGTCGTTACAAGCGTTAACAGATACTGCAAGCAGAGTCCAGAACAGCAGAATGCATTCGCACAGAGCCATGGCGCCGAGTGTTGAATAGATAAGAACAGATAATTCACTTGCCCTTTTATAACCACAAATCCTTCATTAATACTTCCTGCATCGTTGATTTATTTGGTCAGACCTCTTAGCGATTGAGTTAGGGGCATTCCCAAATCAATCGACCCAGATGTTATCTATAATTAAAATGATAATCTCATTCAACAGTGAACATTAATTAGCTTTGAACCCAAGTGCTAAATTAACAAACATTCATATTAAATTGTGGTTCAATACCTTCAATTGCAATACCATGAAACCTTTAAGATATCCCTCGATTCCCGCATCCAGATTTGTCTTTATGTTAAGTACAGGTAAGCATACCCAATACTTGAGTATTCGTAATAACAAGGGCTTTAAGAGGCTTGAGAATAAACAGTATAGCATGCACTGCAGTTGATGGGCCAGGAAAAAAAATCATAATCGATTTTTCAGTGTGGAAAATACTTAAGTTTAAAATTAGCCAGTCACGACTCCAGAGGAAATTTTCCTGCTTTCTGCAGTCATCGCACACAATGGAAGCCTTAATTGGAAGGTGTCAAAAACGAAAGGACATTTCCACTTGACTGCCGTATCTTTAGGTACAGACGGGTCGCAGTCAATTGAACGCCTAAATTTCCTCAAAAAAATCGTTTGTGGGGAGTGTTCACACAACTCTCCCAACTGCTGAGTGAAGGGCACAGTGGCGTAAATAGGTTGGTCCCCATTAGGGGGTTATGTCTCGATCCGTCACGCGACAATTTTTGAGTCCGAAAATTAGATGACCGAAGCAGATGCCTCTTGTTTTTAATTATTTTATGATTTAATTCGTACTTGACATGATTTATACGACTTCATATTATATACACATACGATGTATAATCAAACAGGCTTACACATGGAATCCATTGATGCGCTATTTATAGATCGACTAGCTATTTCATTTCATTTAAAGTGATTAGGATTTTCTAGTACTGTTTTCACCGTCGATTTTACTATATTTAGTTTATTATTGTATTTTTCATGCGCATAATTCCGAATTCCTATAAATTTTACATCTTAGAGCACCATGGCAAGGGATGCCGGTGATTTCACTCCAGATGAGGCACAACACAAATAATACAAATAATACAACAGCATTTACTTGATTCATAATTACTTAATTTGAATGTCCCTAATTACTAGAACTTCAATCAGGTCTACAATTTAAGTAAAGCATTTTTATGCGACACATTTAATTCGAAATACATGTTTCATGTTTTGTGGATACTCCGTGGAAGGCCAAAGACCTATTGGAGAGACTGAAACCCGGGGTCGGTGCAAGCCCAAACCTGGCGGTATCCGAGCTGAAATGCTTGGACGATTATTCATACAGGTGTATTTCTCACCCATTGATGCAATAATCGTTATGCATTATGCTAGCTAGATCCGGAGCCATGGCCATTTTGAAATTTTGTCCACGGAGCCAACGAGACCGTTATGTAACCGATGATTCAGGATGGTGGCCGGTTAGATCTTATTATTTTGGAACTATATAGTGCACGCCTTATACTCGATCTTGTCGTCCAAAGGCACCCCAAGAGATTTTCATATTACATACAGCCATAGGGAGTACAGCCCGAACGTATTAGCCTAGTTAATCCTTACATTATTTATTATATGCATGCGTATCATCTATTTGTATTCATTGCAGATTCATAGAGAAATATAATGTTATTTGTAAAAAGTAAAAGTACTCCACGGTTGAAAGTTTTGTAAAACTGCTCATTTTGTTTTATGAACTAGATTTACGTGTGATGGTTCAACATATTGAACATATCAGTTGAATTAATCCTTAAATAAATACAGATTGTTGTATTAGACTACTACTTAATGATTAATTTGATCATTATGATTGCTCATTTGAGTTTGTAACCACTCACTGTCCACTAGCCACGAGTTGTAACCAATAGCTAGTAGCATAGCACGGTTGACTGTTGAGGTTAGCTGCCTTTTCTGTAGCCATAATCTGTGGGGGATGATGATCCATATAGAGTCTTGGAACAAGACTAGGTTGAGGTTGGGTCTGGACTCTGGACACCCATCGTCTCGCTGTTGTACCGGATGGCAGCTACCAATATAGTCTAGCTGACATATGCATGCGAGACCCATGGGTTCCAGCTAGACCTCGCCCGATTTATCTGTGCTAACAATAGGCCAATAGCATCATGGCTGCTGATCTTGTTCCCAGACTCCTATTTCTATTAGGATCCCCACAGATTATAGCTACAGAATGCTGCGCTATATCATATATGGCAGCAATAGAATGGATTGTATGTGACATGCTACGAATACCTCCCATGCCATGCAGATGTCATGGGATGATGAGAAGTATACTTGTATGATCATGTACAGACCTTGCCCAATTTATCTGGGCTTACTGAATAGTAATTATAATTTGTCATACAGTTAAAGTAAGACTGATTTGAAGACTAATTAAGAGTAAGATGGTGACCATGCAGTGGTACGTAACCCACATCCAGGCTATCAGCTAGCCATGCGTCCTAGGGACGCCCCATCTCAGTTTCGGGACATCTCTTTTTTTTCAATAGGACGCCTCTAATTCTATAAAATGATGCTTCGATTTTGCTGCAGTGGATGGGTTTTGTTTTATTGTAGGTTGAATAACATGACTTTTAAAAACTCTGGAATTCTTATCTGGTCGTCGTATGTTCAATAACTTTTTATAAATCTTTGTAAGAGCAAACAAACACGCTTAATTATCAGTCATCAAACGGTGTGTTAATACTGCATTTAAATAGCGGTGGATTTTCTAGGAATTGGGAATTTGGAAACTCCTCAATGATGTTATTCACGAAGAGCGTTCATCTCCTTGATTGAATTATCATCTTTACACTTTGTTTCTTTTGTAAATAATTCAATCCAATTTCAGTATTTTTTAATTGTAATCTGAGACGCCACTCTCATTGGCCTAAATGTATTCTAAATGAGCCTTACGGCCAAGCTTAGCCAATCATGTTTCAGATGATCTGATTAGCCGACAGCATGTCTTCCCAGTTTTAGTCACTACTCGTAGTAGTTTTGATTTCACAGAATTAGCTGATCCCTCGACAACATGAAGTGTGAGCATTCATTTTAAACTTTTATCCATTTGCTGCTATCTGGTTTTAATTGACTCTTCACTCAGAAATCAGAATATCTGTTGATCAATGCGATCTATATTTCGTTTATGGCATAGGGAAATTAGTTGTATATTGTTATCTGTTATTGTGCTTTGAATATATGATGAGGGAAATGAAGCCTCAAGCCAAGGATCTTGACCTAAAGTTCTTCAAATGCTCTGAGTTTACAAATTTTATGTTAGGGATCCAGTGAAGTTTTGTATAAATAATGGGAGAAATGAAGCCTCAATTAAACCAAGGATCTTGACCTAAAACATCCTCGGCTTCCTAGATGCTCCATCCGCAATCCATCATTTTGTGTCTTGTTTATTTGACAAGTGGACATATTATGCACTTAATAAACAATACTAATGTGTTTTCTATGAAAATTGTGGTCACCGCGCTTGATGCTGCCATTGTCCCTTGACTGTTTTGCCCGCTCTTTTGTGATCCTTTAAAAAGTTGGATACCCTGTAAAAAAATCCTAGCTAAGAGCCTGCCCCCTTCTACGGCAATAGGGATGCATTAATTGTATCGAAGACTTCGCAAATGATGAAATGCTGGGCGCTGTGCATTCTGCATATGGTCTATCGTCTAGTCAGGTGAAGCGTAATAAATGGTTATTATCATGTCACTATCATCTATATTGCAATGCTACAGAAGAACGTGCAGAAGATCTAGTCTGTTGATCTCATTAGTCAATGGCGGCCATTTTTCCGATCGCTCCTGCACTAAGTGTCTTGAATTATATAATACACCCATAAACTGGAAAATTCCGCTCACAAGACAATCACATGTTTTCTTAGCTCTCATTGTATCTCGGATGGTTCCCCCAGATGGCGAGTCATAATTTAGCCTTTGGAAATAAAGCATAAATAGCTGTATGTAAAAGTCAAACCATGATCATTATTCACTTACTGTTATGTGGTGAATTTTTATTTTATTTTTGCAGCGAATACAAAAATGGCTGATTCCAGTGGCATTCTGCTGATTGAGCCCTTTTACGGCGGATCCCACAGACAGCTGACGGATGTGCTATCGTCTCGTGTTGAAGGATGCGTTGTGCATACCATGACAGCCAAAAAATGGCACTGGCGAGCCAGGACGTCTGCTATTCATTTTGCGCAGACGATACCTCAGGATCACAGGTTCAGGTATACTTCAATCATTTTGATTATGCATCAATCTCCAAATTAATTATTCCTGCAGGACTCTCTTCTGCAGTGCGGTTCTTCCACTTAGCGACTTGATAGCAATTCGTCCCGATCTCTCGAGTCTTCAAAAGATCGTATATTTTCATGAAAACCAGTTGATTTATCCTGTTCGCAAGAAACAAGATGGTGACTTCCAGTATGGCTACAGTCAAATCTTAACTTGGTGAGATATGACGACTGCGTGTAATTCTAATTTTATTTTTGACTTGTATTATTTTCAGTTTAACAGCTGACATTGTGGTCTTTAATTCATCTTTTAACATGGAATCATTCCTTGGAAATATCCAAAGCCACTTACATCTTATTCCTGATTATCGACCCAAGGATATCGAAAAGTTAATCAGACAGAAATCACGTGTGTTGTATTTTCCCATTGAATTTCCTGTTCGCTTAGAAGTCAAAGAGGAAACGTCTAAAGTCAACAAAGAGGATGGACCCTTGCACATTATATGGCCGCATAGATGGTGATAATTACATGCAGTCAATCATCTAATCATTCAATCAATTAACAGGGAGCATGATAAGGGTCCCGATGAATTCTTTGAATGTTTGTTCAAGTTAATCGAAGACGGATTTCAGTTCAGAGTTTCTGTCATCGGTGAACAGTTTAGTGAAATCCCCGGTGAGAATATGATCTGTGTGGACTTGATCATAACTGGTTACTTCACAGAAATCTTTGACACCAGCAAGGAGCGGCTTGGTGGGCGTGTGGAGCACTGGGGTTTCATGCCAAGCAGAGATGCTTATTACAAAGCGCTTTCAGAAGCAGATGTTGTTGTGTCAACAGCTAAGCATGAATTCTTTGGTGTCGCAATGTAGTTGAGCCAATTCTTGACTTGAATGTGTTTTATTGGCACTTTTTTTCAGGCTTGAAGCAGCGTATTGTGGATGTATGCCCCTGTGCCCTAACAGACTGTCCTATCCTGAGATATTTCCTAGTATGTCTGGATTGTGAATTGACATTTGATAAAAACAATCCAATTTATTTAACAGAGGAATGTTTGTACAACACTCCAGCTCAACTGCTCAAAGCTTTGAAACGATTCTGCAAATTCCCTGAGATGGCTAAGAAATCCTCCATCTTGGTAGGGATTTAATTGATTTAGTATTATGTATTTGTATACGATGTTTTCTATTCAATAAGGTTGACTTTGAAAAATACAGTTGGGCATCACTTGGCAAAGACTATCTACAACTCTTAAATCCAAATGAAAAATCATCATAATCATAAGAAATTGTGTTTAATAAATATAATATAAAAATCATGTTTGATTTTTCTGTTTCTCCGTCAAGATAGCGTCCTGCCATTTATCCAAAATTTCCCTAGAAGTACAACCTCCAAAGTACGGAAGGTCACGAAGAGCCTCTCCTTGTAAACAAATCGGATCCTGTAAACAAAAGAGAGATTCCATCACCAGAATAAACAGATGAAATCGCATGTCTTACATGGCTCCAAATCGCGTTCCATTCAACTTTCTCATTGATTAACTTCTCTGACACGATGGCTTTTGCTCGTTTCACAAAATCTACTTCTGCCATTTTCTCAACTTTTTTGCTAACAAAAAGAGCAGGAATCTTGGAAATATATGTAACCATGTTGGCCTGATAACAAACCTGCATTTCTGGCATGATCGCACATCATGAGGATCATCCTCCGCCATCTGGGATATTTATAAAATCTATATAATTATATGTCCAGTAGATGTATATAAATAATCCAGTTATAGCCGAAAAACATGAGTGAAAAGAAGTACCTTTTGGAGTTTAGCTTGAGTATTCTTCAGGAGTATTCGATTGATTTGGTGATCAGTGATTCCGTAATTTGAAGCCAGATCAGAGGAGTGGACTCCGGTTAGTCTCTCTCTAGAAGAGAGGGCAGTGCAAAGTGGACGATCTGTTCAAAGAATAATTTTGCCGCAGGAACCAAGACAGATCACAGACTCACCATCAGATTGCAATTGCTCAACGCGACTGCGGCAGAATGAATTCAATGCATCAATTTCTGATAGTTCTGAAGGAGAAATCACAAACGTCAAAGTTGGAACATTTTGAAGAATATGAATAGAATAAACGCACTGCTTAGGGTAACCTTATTTGGCAACATGGGTGCCATGTTTCTTCTCTTGTCAAGTTGATTCAACTGCAAATTATTCATGCACTTAGCAATGAATGCTTGTTTGGCATCTTGGGTATTCTGGTAACAGATATTAAACATGGAAAAGAGTTACATAAATTGACTCACCAACTGAGGGGTCATTCTTGAATCATCAGAATCTACATAGGAAAAAGTTTGATATTCAGTCGTTGATAACCCTGGGGACTTTCGTGTGGTAGAGGACTCAGTGAAATCAGCTGAATAGGACACTTCAGAATCATCAAGATGGTCAGTGTCTGTAATTGACGTGCATGACCTAGTTTCACTTGACCTAGTAAAAGAATAAAATAAACACTAGATACAAATTTTTCAAGAGATTATTCACCACACTGAAGAGGCTTCTTCTTCATAGCTAATATCCTCTTGCGCTGATATCGTCTCTGATAATTTCCGTTCAGTTTTTTCAGTGGGGATCTCCGATGTGAAGGCATCAGTATACGTGTAACTCTCATTGTTTTTAGGTTCCGTTGCAACAGTTTCAACATATGAGAATTTACTCCTGGAGTTATCCGAATCAAAGTCGGTCGTATACGATGACGATGATTGTGAGGGTGAAAATGACGCGTCTTCATAAGTTATGATTTCCTCAGAAAAACGCACGCTTGAGGCAGGCCTGCTTATCGGCTCAAAATCATCAGAATATTGACTATGGAAAGTGCTCACTCCCTGGTTTTTCGCCATCGTTTTCTTCCCTGAAAACCATGAATAATTTCAAATAATGAATACATGAATAATTTCAAATAATGAAATACTGAATGAAAATGATGAATAATTTCAAATAATGAAATACTGAATGAAAATGATGAATAATTTCAAATAATGAAATACTGAATGAAAATGATGAATAATTTCAAATAATGAAATACTGAATGAAAAAGGTGAATAATTTCAAATAATGAAATACTGAACTAAAATGATGAATAATTTCAAATAATGAAATACTGAATGAATTGATGAATAAATTCCAGAATGTGCATGAATAAAGGCAAAGAGCGCCTTATAATAATGATAATGTTAGAGTTAGAATTTGAATATTTATTGTGTAAGACTTATAAAAATAAAGGGCTGTGTCTCCATCACCGCTCGAGGCACAGATCTGTGTCTTCATCATCAAATACTTGGGACACGGGAATCATGAGAATGTGTTCAAACAGCCTTATATTAATCAAAACAGGCGCTAATAGCGTTATGATTTCATGTTCATGCGTTATGATTTCATAAATATTATACGCGTTATGATGTTTCATGATTACGAGTATATTTTCAGATGAACCGATTTGTGTGGAATTAAACTCGAAATTCAGAAGGTATAAGATGTTACCAGAGAAGATAAATGACCAATAGCTTTAGATTATCACCAGCAATACTCCAAACTCGCCCCCACTTTAAGACATGATAAGTTTTCCTGTTGGTTTCTCGTCACCAGCAACGCTTTATGACGTCATGAATATCTTATGGATATTCATGATGACCGAATTTTGACCAATCACAGATCAAGAAAACATTCGCTGCGAGTTATAACAATATGACAGCTCCTAAACTGACAGGACTGAAAGCTTAGACTTTTAGAGGGAAAGTGTTGGATGGGAGAGACACCTGAAGATGCCTATTAGTGTAAGCTTTCATTATTTACCAAGGAATTTTAGGCCTTTTAGTTTTTAATTCTTCTCTCCCCTTACTCAACTCCGGCTGCACCCTACTCCGCAGCCACTGGCACTGGTTTCACAGTCACACTCACAGTAGCACAGATTCTCGGGCGAGGTCTGTATACCTCATTGGGCTCGCTGTAGTATGTCAGCTACACTCACAGTGACTCACTCAGTCGAGTCAGTGTGAGTGACAGGGGGTCTTACCAGGTCCTCAGTGAGTGACAGGTACTAAGGAAAATATAATATATAATATGATCATGATCATGATGATATCATGATGGACCAAACTAAATCAGTCAATGCAGTGAATGATTACTGTGTATATATGTAATATTATTATATACTGTCTAGAAGACTGCATTGGCATTTCATGTAATCAGAGCCCACTGATATTGTGATAAGACTCCCTGTGTCTGGTTTGACTACAACTTACAAAATAATATTACCATATTGTCTTGGTTATACCTGAAGTGCGCTAAGGCACAGGCTGAGAGCATATCAATTTCACTGTATGTAGATGCGCATTCCACAAAAATCACTTGTAAACTCTGGGAAGCGTGTCGGCGTCTGCCCCATATTTAAGTAATGCTTAAAACAACAGGCTGCATAGCCAGAAGAATCTGCACAGCGTCAGTTCGATTAAAGATAGGCCTACTCTATGCTTGCTACATTTATTTTGCAGACCTTGAAACCAGGAAAACCCAGGAGGGCGAAATATCACCCTCCTCAAAAGGTTGAGGCGGGTGATTATACTAAATTATAGCGCGCGGATAATAAATGTTTGGAAAGGCTTTGTGGTTGCCATGAATTAACATTTATTTCATGAACTCAAACATTATGAACAACAAACTGTTCAGCTATCAATCTACAGATCGAAAAAAAAAAATTAAGTGCTGCAAAACTCATTCGGCTTTGGTGTTTTCCGCTTGTTCAAAGGAATTTAGAATAATGAATGTTCTGATTTCCTAATATGGACACTTCGGGTGTCTTCGTACATTTCCGTGGGAGGCTATTCGCGCCTGCTTGCCTGCTATGATGTGGTTAAGATGCATTTCCATCGTGCCGATCGTGTGCGAACTTTTAATTCAGGCAGGTGGTTCCGTAGACTTATGCGGGCGATTGAATCACCCGCCGGTCAGGCGATTTCCGTTTCGGGGTCTGATTATGTTTACAGTATTTGAGATTGAGTGACACCAACCATTTATACAATAGCACATAAGAAACGACCTACATAATATGGTTTTTTGTGGCTATGCACGGCGCACTGCTGTGCGTGGCTGTGCATGCTCTGATTTAAGACTGCGCATTTATTACGTTCTCTTACACGGCTGCTAATTGATTTAAGGTTCATCTATAGAGGTTGTTTGAAGCAGCCTCATAAAGTCTAAGTCTTTGTTTGTACATTTCCAAAGCATGGTGGTTGGTAGTATACGATGTTGTGTATTGCGTCTTATGGGCTTATAATCTTCACTCATGCAGTTGGGGAAAACATTTCTTGCGCTGATAAGGAGTTTGACTCGTGAAATCGACAAGCAGCGAGCTGTCTGTGTATAACATGCCTTTTATAATTTTTCCTGAATTGAGTAAAAAAACTTGTTCAAAACTGAGATTGCTGACACAGTTACACTGCCTGTAACAGTTAAAGTGAGATGGCAGCACAGAGCTTGCTGTTATAAATACCTTGGCGCTAGTGGGCGTGTACATAAATTCATCAATTTCTGGTTTGAAAAAGGTCGGATGAGCATTTAATTAGGAGGGTGCTTATAACCAAGACAATTCGGTATTACTTTTACTTTACTATAGTTTATCATTATCATCCTTTTGGCTGGTTCCTATGTCACTTCAGCCTTCAAGAACGCACGTAACAATGAACGCACATCTCCGAAATGAATCTGGTCTGTGCCTGTAAAGGCAGCTGTTTATGCATTTATGCAAATGAACATTCTGGCATACTTGCATGTACACTGACTATATGTAAAGTGTCAAACCAAAATTTGTGGAGCCTACAATTATTCTATTAATTCTGCTGAACAAGTGAATAGTCAATAGAAATCATACAATTATAGTCCATCAAAAATATATAGTCATCAAATCAGAATAATCACATTTATAATCAGATCAGTTATACTTGTGGAATTATATTTCACGCATAGTGACGTACCATCATCAGGCCAATGCTGTATTGGCATATATGGTTGTACCATTCCCAAACTCAGAAGCCAAAATACTGATGCATGGTAACTCAAAAATCATATGACCCTTTGGCCTTTGCACCGTGAAAATAGAGTGCTACGTTCATTGTTTATTGTTCAAAAGATCTATTTCACGAGCATCTCTTCTGCCTCCGTCTCCAGCTTCCTGTCTGCCT
>KB298688.1:678369-726226 GCA_000328365.1 Capitella teleta | reverse complement strand
TGGGATCAACGATCCGCATAAAGTCTTCACATTTGACACAACATTCGGGGAGAAATGCAAACAAGTTGACGTCTACAATGAGGTTGCTAGACCGATTGTGGACATGGTTCTAGAGGGATACAATGGTATGTTGCTCTGGTGATTATGTCCATGGTGATGAGGTTTTCTATCCCTCAGGGACAATCTTTGCCTACGGACAGACTGGAACTGGAAAGACATTCACCATGGAAGGCTTGCGTAGTCTTCCGGAGCTAAGAGGGATCATCCCGAATTCTTTTGCGCATATCTTCGGCGCCATCGCCAAAGCTGAAGGGGACGTCAGGTTTGTTGATCGCATGAATAACATGCCAAGTGATGAATCTCTTTTTATTCTGCTCAGATTCTTGGTGCGAGTGTCGTATCTTGAGATATACAATGAAGAAGTTCGAGATTTACTTGGCAAAGATCAGAATATGAGGCATGAGGTATGTGTTTAATATATCACCTCTTTACGGTTTAGTATTTACGTTATCGTTATTGTTACGTAAGTGTCACAATGTTAGACAAACTTCACTTTGATGAAATTGTCATTAAAATCATTTCAAATTTTTAAAGGTGAAAGAGAGGCCTGATGTTGGAGTGTACGTCAAGGATTTATCAACTTTTGTTGTGAATAACGCCGACGATATGGATCACATTATGACCCTAGGCAACAAAAACCGTAAGTATAAAAATCTATTATTTTATATAAGGAATTTATCCAGCATTGGATAATAAATCAATCAAATTTTTTGAAATTAATAGTTGCATGCATTCTGTGGTGGTATACTGTTGTTTGCGATCAATATTGTATAATTTGTGATTCAACTTTTAGCTGATATCAGACACAAATCAAAGTTAAGCTGATACTGAACTTTAGCAGAGAGTTTTCTGCTCTTTTCATCATTAATCAAGTCTCAGTTGTGTTCTTCATGATACGATACCTTTACTTTTCTCTTTTGAGCAAAAACTAAACTGAATTGTTTCCTGTTAGAGCCCTGTTATATTTCCCTGTTTAGTAATCCTTCGTTAGTGAATCACCTAGATATCCCCCGTGCACTGTCTTCGCACCTCATTTTCAGGGATTGTGGGATACACGCACATGAATGAGCAGAGTTCAAGGTCGCACGCCATCTTCACCATCACGGTTGAATGCAGTTACAAGGGAGTTGACGGAGGCGATCGTGTTAGAGCAGGGAAATTGCAGCTGGTGGATTTGGCCGTGAGTGTTGTCTTCAGTGGATCATTGCTCCTTGCTTTGGGTGATTTTGTTTCATATTAAATGTACTATGGTGTTAAATGTACTTGACGATCAATCAGACCTTATTATTCCTGCTCCAATTTCAGACATTTTCAATTTTGATGTCACTGAAAAGCATTATTTAAGAATACATAAATGAGGGCTGATTTTGTTGTGCAATAATAATGAATGACACTGCATATCCCAGTCATGGTATTCTCATTGCATGCTTTTTATGATGCTCTTGCATGATTTTTGTTGCATGGCTTTTGGTTTGTGGGTTATCAGTTATATAAATTTTGCCTCAAGAACTTTTGAGTTTTAATAATTGCTCTTTGATAACTACTTTTACAAATTGTGATGGCTCAAAGTTCTTCTGTTGCAAGTCGTGTTTCGTTTATTGTCTGATTTTGGTTTCACTAAGTTCATAATTTATATGCTTCTTTGACCCTTGTTTCTAGGTCATGTCGGTGCAACCAACATGAATGAACACAGTTCGAGATCGCATGCCATTTTCACTGTAACCATAGAGTGCTGTGACTTGGGACCTGACCACAAGCAAAGGGTTCGCGTCGGCAAGCTGCATCTGGTTGACTTGGCTGTACGTACCACGTATGATCATGCACTGTAGAAAAAGTCTATTGAACAGCACACTGTGAAAATTCACTGTTATTATTTAATAATATCAATGGTGAAGTTGCAAATTCTCAGAATTAACATTTCCAATAAAAAGCATTTTATACTTTACATTTAAGTAGTATGCGGGACAGACATCAATGCTAAATTAAGTTATTTATATTGATCTTGTTTCTATCATTATTCAAAATATTATTTTTGCTTCATTAGTTTTTGTAAATCTGTAAGAACTTTAATTTTGGTGGTTGGCGATTTATTTTCTCCCTTTAAAGCGATTTTTTTGTTTCTCTATTTTTTGAGTTTCTTACTTCACCTTGCATGTGCATGAGGAATCATAACGCATCTCATGTAATCATAACGCACTCTGCATCATAACGTTCTCGTATGCAGACCATTATGATTCATAATCCCATAACCAACATCTCCCTCGTCCAATGGCAATTCAGCTAGAGTCAGAGATAACATTTTTTAATTTGTGGTTGGAGATTACCTACCGGTATTCTCAATAGGTTTAACTGTAATACAAAATTGCAATGAAAAAGAACTTTCTCTAAAATATAACTTAAAGGCCTGGGTTTAAATCTCCTCACTGCATTTCAATGTTATTCTCAACGATCAGGGTTCTGAGCGGCAGTCCAAGACCGGCTCCAGTGGACAGCGCTTGAAAGAGGCGACCAAAATCAACCTGTCACTGTCAACCCTGGGCAACGTCATCTCAGCTCTGGTTGACGGCAAAAGTTCGCACATTCCGTACCGCAACTCAAAACTGACGCGTCTCCTGCAGGATTCGCTGGGAGGCAACTCCAAAACAGTCATGGTGAGTACTCAGAGCATTCACACTTGCATTATATTATGAGCAACAGGATAGCCTCTTGTCTATGTGTAATAAATGTGAAGTTGGTGTGTTAAATGGCTAATCATAATATGTTCCTTTGGGGGGAATCAATCTATTTCTCATCATTACAATCGCGGATTGCGTAACTGCCATCAACATGAGGTCGCTGTCAAACTTGGTAATAGTGTTACCACACTCTTGAGTATTGTTGTATGATCCTATATGAACGGTTGCACCCATATAACCCGAGGGAGACTGGGTGGAGTGTTGAACCTTACCTGCTCTTTACATAAATACAATGTAGTGATAGAGCGCTCAGTGGTAGACAAGATAGAGCAGTTAATGAACACGTTAACGCAGTTGGATGCAAGTGTTTTGAGAAGGAGATTGAAGGAGGAGACGTCTGATCGCGTTCTTCATCTTCCCTTTGCATCTCTGCATCATCGTCTGGTGATGAATTAGTGCTGCATCCTGTTTGACACTTACTCCTCGTGATCTATCGCTCCCTCCCAACAGAACCATCTTTCATCTCCAGTTCACTTGCTTATTTAAATTGCCATTCATTTAAGTCATTCATTTATTGAACACTCGGTAATTAAAGACTTGAATCATTCAGAAATCGCGTGTGTTGTCTGCACTCTGGTTGCATATGTATACACTTGAATGCCATTGCTCGATGCATCGTGAGCGGTGCCACTGGATCTGGTGTCGGTTTCGCTGTTTTCAGAGGATGAACCGCGCCTCACAACGCAAATAATCTGCGCTCGTGTCAGCTGGGTTTCCTCGCGTTGATAATCATCGCTAATAATAGTGTTTAAGTAACTTTAGAACTGTGTTTTTGTGTGCTTCTTCTCGCTCTTTTGGCCGTGGCTATCTTTTTATTATCGAAGTAGGTCGAGGTCAGTTCATGACCCAATTCTCAGTTCATGACCTCATTTATTAAAGCTTATACGCTCCGGATAATCTGCAACTTCGAGTTTCTGAGAGTATTCTTCCAAACGAGCTGCGATATTTTGATTTGTTAATAGAAATTAATGCAATCAACATCCTGAACAATCCTTTTACGTCTCCGTTATTCATTTGATTGATGTTACTTTTATTTAGCAACCACACGTCATAAGAGTGTATAAAGAGAGAGAGAGAGAGAGTAACTGACTCTCGCACTGGTTGACTAGTATCCATATGAATCTGCGCAATAAACCGCCCGTATTCTCTCGCGGGAATATTTGTCAGAATCTTGTTGCTGCAAACATAAAGATGGAAATAAACCTCAATTAATGGACAAAGATTGCTCTTGCAACGGTCGTTGCCATGGAGATGTAGCAGCAGGTTTATCGCCGTGTGGCAAATTTGATTAAAGGGAAACTTAACTACCCTCTCCTCTTCTTTTTTTTTGCGAGCTGATAAATTCGATAAAACGTGTTTCAAACGCATATCAAATATTTGAGATTAGGGAGGAATTCTGTGCATGCGTAATAAGCAGAGCGAAGACGTTGCGCTAATTCCTCGTAAGAAAGCGCTAAGGAGGCCTCCTTGAGTCGACTTTTCATATCCACACTTCGTTTCATTCGAGTGCTGCACTGATAACCCCGGCGTTACCATGGTTACAAGTCTTTAGACGTACGTATAGGATAGCTACAATGTAAAGAGCGGATGCCACATTCGAGCTAAATTTATCCCTAAGCTCAAGTTTCGATTGGCTTTTAATCTGTGATTAAACCCAGATTGAGGTTATCTCCCCGAGCGATTTGTAATTATCCGGTGAGGCAGCGCCTAACCAATCACAGGTGAACGGCCACCTGTTGTGAAATGGGGGCCAGCGAGCGGAAGCGAGAGGGTTGCTCTCACATAAGACGGAGACCCAATCCCCCGGCTCACCATTTGCTCCCGAGGGGAGCGCTCTCGATGGTTTGTTTACAATGGTTGCTATAACAATGGAGGCACCTCGGATACTGTCATTCGGAGCACGGTTAAAGAAGTTTTTCCGCATTAAAAATGAGGATACGGTGTCGTACGATAAAGAAGAGGTTAAAAGCCGGATACCACGGCCTCGTGTTAAAGAGAAACGCAATAGTATCCGGACTGATTTTATCCGGTTTGATGTTAGTGATATCCGGACTGCGAGGGATTCAACGGTTTCGTTGAGTGACAGTGTGCGGACAGGTACTGTGGATAGTGGCTGCAGTGGTCTGACGTCACATACTGAAACTTCGGATGACGTCACATCCGGAGAATGTCGGTGTCGAACGGAGCCTTTGACGCGGCGGAATCTGTCTCCTTTGATTAAAAGGAGGCTGCAGATCCCGCCGTCTATCCCACAATCCCTTTCGTCGTCTTCGTCGTCTCTGGGACTGAGCGATCACGACAGCGAGGATTTATGTTTATCGGATTTGTCAGACTGTGAAATACTTGATAGTGTAAACAGTTCTACCTCAGTACAACAAACTATTTCGTGTGCCTCACTCCAGCCCCAGCAATCTCCGTCCAAACTTCGTCAACCATCGACGGAACCTCCAAGAAGACGAATTCCTACTCCGATCAAATCACCCGAAGTTAAACCGAAACTAACTCGTATCAACCAATCAACGACGCGTCACGTGACCCCGAACTGCCAATCAAAGCGTAGCGTCACTTTCATCCGTGCTTTATCATCATCTCCGGTTGTTCGACGACCAAAGACATCCCCGGTGATCTCGAAATCACCCAACTCCAGAATCCCTCAACTTCACCCTACTGAGCCCAGCCCCAAGACGCCACGAGTCGCTCAAAAAGGGCGCCAAAAATCTTGGCGGGAAAAGCGCTCAACTGCAAAGGTTAGGCCTGTCAGCGACGCCGATTCTTATTATTCTTCAAATCTCTGCGTCGTTCGTGTATTTGGATGAGCCCCTGGGGGTGTTGTTCTAGCTACTATTTTACTACGAGAGCAGGAAATGATTTGCTTCTATTCTGCGATGAAACAATCTCATTCTCGTCACTCTGCCACACACGAGAGGAAAACAATGAGCTGTATTTAGGGAAGTTTTCTCTGTATGCGTATACGTACGATATGCGACAAGCACGTTCTGTTAAACGACTCCTAATGATGCATTATAATGAACGGCTGTGTTGTAACGAAGATTATCTCCGATGCTCGTTAGAACGCATCGATTTATCTCTTCACTGTACTTTACTGATGACTTCACCACCCACGTGAATCTCATCGTACAAGTATATTCTTGACTTTTTCAAGTTGTTCCGAAGCCAATGTATTTAGTGAGCAAATCCCCTTATTATGTTCGCTAAATGATTCGCAGCAAAGAACTCTGCTGCACTATATGCATCGGGCGTATCGTCAGTGTTGCTATCGAAGCGGAGCGGAGCGTACCAGTTGGCAGGCGAAATCGAAGATGCAGAAAGATGATGCGGGCCCTTTGATCGGGATGCTCTGCGTGGGGTATCAGCATCGGTGAAGGTCTCTCCTCAGCGAGCATCTCTCTCTCTCTCTTCGTATCTGAGTACAGGCAATCAAAGTGATTTACACGATCTGTTTGTATTCAGTTAGGGATTACTATACACACCTTAATGTATATCATATACGTTTTCTTATTGCCGTGTGTATCTGCATGTTCGCGGCGTGTAGAGTTTATGCCGGCACTTTTATTTCCTCCTTGCGCCCTCGTATTTTCATCCTCATGCACGGGTTGGCCGTTATGTAATATGTTGTCGTATACACCGAATTAAAACCCTTGGATATACTATGAGCTATATAGTACAGGTGAAGCACTGGGCTTCTTACGCGTGGCACCCGTAGTGCAGCAAGAGGGCTAGGACCCTATTGCGCCCTCACCCTCATCTTACAAAGACCCTCTGAAGCTCCTAGATGCGATCTTGGTCTTCGTGGACTATGAGGAGCGCAGATCGGATTTCTCTGCTGATATGAGGAGCAGGCGATGCTTGCTCTCATCCGATCGTGGTGTTGGGATGGCGCTGGACCCAGTGTGTTGGGCGTTGCTTGCTACTCGGGGCAGCGGATCATCTACGTCTACAATATTCAGTTATGTGGAATCGTCGGAATTTACTTAGTGATTGTAATCATGTTTTTATCGATGCGATATTTCCTGTTCATTGTATTCATTTTCAGCGTCGAATATCGCAGCTGCTGTAGTAAACAGCTGCTGAATACGTATGCAGCTGCTAGTATTTTAATGTCCCATCATTGAGGTTGTGCACTCGATCATTAGCAGAGAGGCTGTTCTATTAAGGAAATCGATCTTCAGGGTGGTCCGAGATTAAATTGCAGATATTATGTTCGTCCCCTGAAAAGAACATTATTAGTCGATTGTACTGCATGGTTTTGGTCGAAATTATTCAAGTAGAATCTAAAGAAATACTTTATTTTTCATGTATATCATTTTCGGATCCAGTGCAAATTTGTTATAATTTCTATGAGGCTATTATTCGTTCTCCAAATCAAGAATTGGATAATTTAGCGATGATTCAGTCAGAAGGTTGCTCATGTCCAATCTTCCTAACCAGACACATGCAGAATGATATCTCTGATTTTTGATCAGTTTTTTTATCCATTTCTTCCTCGATGTTGATCCCCTCATTCTTCCATCTCTCGATAACCAATCACCATTAATTCATCCATAAAACTTCTGGCCATTCTTATTAAAATCGTGTCATTGATAACCATTCTATGAATTGGCAGGTCGCCAATATCGGGCCAGCTGACTACAATTACGATGAGACGATCAGTACTCTACGATACGCTAACCGAGCCAAGAACATCAAGAACCAAGCAAGAATCAACGAAGATCCCAAAGACGCTCTACTGAGGAAGTTCCAAGAAGAAATCGAAGAACTGCGAAGACAGCTAGAGGAAGGTGTGTGGTGTAAAACAATAATGATTTCTAACTGACAAATGAAGGTGACGCTGGATCCGATTTGGATGAAGATTCAGAAGAAGAAGTTGAAGATGAGGACGGCCGTCCCGTGCGCAGACGCAAGAAAAGTCAGAATTCATCTCAGGCTCCATTGTTATGTAATAAGTATTTTCTTAACTAGGTCGGAGCGGCAGTAACCTCACCCGAGAGAAGATGGTGGAGATACAAGCAGAGATTGAAGCCGACAGGGAGAAGTTGGCGTTTGCGAAGGACATGGCGGAAGAGGAGAAGAAGCTGGTTGAGGAGGGATTGGTGGAGAAGGAGACGGAACTAGCGAGGGCACAGGAGGTGCAGCAACACCTGCAACATAAGCTGCAGGCCATCGAGAAGAAGATCATCGTCGGGGGTGAGAACCTCCTTGAAAAAGCCGAAGAACAAGAGAAGATGCTGCAAGATTCTGCACAGGAACTGGAGGAGAGGAGGAAGAAAAGTGAGGCATTGCGAAGAGCTCTGGAGGAGAAAGAGGTTAGCCTCCTGCATGAATATTCAAGACCTAATTATGTTCATATCGCAGCAAGAGCGGCTGGATATCGAAGAACGCTACACGTGTCTCCAGGACGAAGTTGCTGGCAAAACTAAAAAGCTCAAGAAAGTCTGGACGCTTCTTATGCAGGCCAAATCGGAGGTCTGCTGTCTAGTGCTCTCTCCCACTCACTTTAACACCCCCCTTCCTTTCTCTCTTATCTTCTTAGATGGCTGATCTACAACAAGAACACCAGCGAGAAATGGAAGGACTCTTGGAGAATGTCCGTCAGTTGAGCCGAGAGTTGAGGCTGCAGATGATTATGATTGACTCTTTTATTCCTCCTGAGTATTTGGTGAGTAATCATTGATAATTAGTTCAGTGATTTTGATAATCTAAATAAACGAATGATGCAACAGGAGATGATTGAGCAGTACGCCCACTGGAGCGAAGACACGGGTGAATGGCAACTCAAGTGCGTGGCATACACAGGCAACAACATGCGCAAGCAGACGACGCAGGGTGATCAGCAGATGAGGCCCACAGCAGACGTTGCTGTCCTCTCCAACGTCTATCTGTCGTACGCAACAGAAGGAGGAGAAGAAGCGATGAGATTGATGAGGAACCGAAGCAAGAAGTGAGTGGGAAATGGCGTCATTTTCATCCAGGTTTCTGTTTTATTGCAATTTGTCGATTTATTTCAGAAAGAAGAAAGAACCGACGATTGAATCCTTAATCCAATGAAGTTCTGAATCATCTGCTAATCAACCTAATTATTAATTTTTCTTACGCCAAGTAATCTCATTAAGCGTTCAAATGTCACTTATTTCTCCATGAAACACATTCCACTTTTGTATCAAGTTTCTTTGTATGTTTTCTAAATGCAGTGACTAAAACCAAAATACAAATAATTGTATTTCTCTCCAATACTCATTCATCATCCTCTTACCCTGTACCTGAAAACTATCTGAAACTTTACCCTGTTCCCTGCTGTCCCAGAATAATTCTTCATATATATTTTAAATGTCGGTGTTGTTCGGGTTGGTTCACTGGTTAGGCAAATGGGTGATTGGTTGAAACCATTGGCCAAAATGATCTTTGCGTTTTGTAATTATTATCCAACTTATTTTGTGCTACGTACTTTTCATATATTTTTAGTCATTTTTTATTGTCCCCTACCACTCATGTTCGGTGTGCCAAAAAGAATTTTTATTACATGATTTTTCATGTATAATTTATGGTAATATAATTACGTGTTGTGACAGTATTTGACTGAAAATTGAATAAATTATTGATGTCTTTCAATTATTCTGTGTAATTATTGCCACAGCCGTCTCTGCTCCATATATTCCTTTTATTTATTTATTTTGTACATTTTTGTAGCGCATTTGCCGCATCGGTACATTTTATAATTTACTCAACAAAACCCAATATTTCACGACTCCCAGAATCCTCTGTATTTCATCTTGTTCGCTCTTCTTACAATTGCCGATTGCTACAACATTATCAACTGCGAATGCTTAAGTGGCATTGGTTCCCAGTTGAGTCGCCCAAAAACTACAAAACATTCCCAACAACAGTAGAAGAATTGCTTGTTTTGACAGTTTTCTTCTGAATCTTCCTCGCCGCCAACAACTCTTTTTGTAGTCCTGATTGATGAAACTTATTCCCGCATGCAGTGATAAGAGAAACGCTGAAATTCACCTGCAATTCTTTTCTTTTGTTTAGCGGTCATTTCAAGCATCCCTGACATCTCAGACGCTTGGAAATCTATGAACTCTGAGTATCAACAAATCAATTATGGAGATGGAATTTCACTAAATGACTGACTCTGCATTCTCTCGATTTCCTTCTGTTGCTCCCAGAATATTTCCGTCAAATTATCATCTGCATCTGTGGAGCGAGCCCTTTGCCCAGGGACATTTGACTGAGTGTCTTGTGCAGGCATCTCTGTTTCACTGCTAGAATAAGTCTCAATGACTCCTGTCCGAGTGCTGGCATTGAGTCTAGTCACTTCATCTTGAGGTGAAAGTTGGTGCGTTTTGCGATTTCTTGGTGCTTTCTTCGATTCCTCCAACTTCTTCTGCAGCTCTAAACCACACTTATGGATGTTGATAGCCTTGTACGATCAATGCATGCATCTTACTTTCAATATACGAATCCCTCGATTCGATCTTGTTCTTGAACGACCTCACCACCGCCAGCGTGTTGAATTCCTTCTTCCTCAGCGCCACCATTTCCTCCGCGTATTTTTTGCAAGTGGAAATAGCAATTTCTTGCTCAGATTTCAGATTATGGCTCAGCGTTTTCTCCTGAACAATCAATTTCTTCAAATCTGTTTCAAAAGGACTTAAATTTGCTGCAATAAACCTATTGGCGTTGATCACCTCGAATGCAATCATCCCGGGTGCAAATATCGTGCTGTGTGCATCGGCTCAGAGATGCATAATACGCCACCTTCAGCTCCAATGCAGTTATCCTTGCATCGTTCGAAGTCGACTTTTCTGTCAAATCTGTTGAGAATCAAGGTAGGATATTTTTCAATGATTAATTTTACGTGCACCTTTGATGCTGCGATCCTTCGCCTTGATCTCCGCTGCCTGAGATTTGTTTTCTGATTTCAGTCGACATATGTCTTTCAGCCATCTCAGCTGACGCTCGATGTTTGGATCTCAAAAGATAAAATTAATTTGAAATAATTCTATTTTATTTTTATTCTTTTATTTTATTTTTTTAATCAGGAAAAGAACACCAATTATATAATCTAAGCAAAACGTGCTGAGGTAAATTCGGTTTCTATCGTTATACATGTGTATAATAGCCCCGACAATTATAATTATTGCCCTAACGATAACAAAAACACAGCTTCATTAGCGCGACATTTTTTGGGGATTTCCTAATCTAACGAGGCTGACTGCGTTAAATTAGGAAAAAGAGTACGCGGATATCACGTTAATTACATAAACATGCAGCTGAATGAAGCAGAAATCCTATAGCTTCTTTTTTTACACATAATTAGAGGCCATATTATTGATTTTGTCGTGCTCGGCTATGATTTCATAGTACATGCATATAATTAAGTATATTCCTCAGTTTCATATAACCACAAGGACATTTCTCATATATCTCTGCGATTTATACCGACTTCGTCTTTTCTCAGTAAGTTTATGCAACCGAGATTTCTTTTTGTGCATCTGACTTTTTATTTTTATTTTTTGGTGCGAGTGCAAAAGATACTCGGTCACCCCTGTTCTCACGCCACTGCTTTTATTGGTACATATGTATTATAGGATCCCTGGATGTCATTACACGAATACTGCGACTTTAATTTTATCTACATACTCGTACTTGTTTCACGCACAGCCAAGCATAACTTTTCATTTAGTAACCCAATGAGGGTTTGACTGCACAACGACACACTAGAATTACTAGACTGACTGAAGGCCAATATGTAACACAATACATACGGGCCTACGCCATCCGCCTACAAAATCTTGTGCGTTTTGACCACACCGAATATCGAAGGTTCTATGGTGTAACGGTTAGCACTCAGGACTCTGAATCCTGCGATCCGAGTTCGAATCTCGGTAGAACCTAATTTTTTTTTCTCCGTTCCTGAAAATTACATTTTTAATATTTCCTTAACTACATGTACAGTATAATATCATACCACTTAATCTCGTATCATTTAAAATCAATACGATGATAAATCGTCATCAATTGAAGGATTAAAAAAAATTGATCTCTCCCCCCCCCCCCACCCCCAGCAAAGGGGCACACCCCCACACGCACCCCTTGTGCTTACCATCAGAGCTGACTCGCTGAAAGAAAGAAAAAAAAAAAAAAAAATATTAAAAAAAACTAGCCTTAAAAACACTTTTAGGTGAGCTTTTCAATACTCGTCTTTGAATTTTTCAAGACAGGGACTGGATTATATAATGCGTATTTAAGCCATTCGAAGTAGGCCTATTTGGTATAACGACGATTCAGGAGTAGTGAACATCTTACCTTTGGCCTTATACGAGTAGTCGCGCTCATACCAAACTACTTTCTTATATTCTTTGTCTGCCTTAATCATAGCAGCGAGCTCACACAACTCTTTGTGCATTTCAGCCGCTAATTCAGAATCCATCGTCTCTCAATCTCGCTGGTATGATTTATACACAGAACCGAAGCACACCTTGTCTCAATAGCTGTTAGCATCCGCGAAAATGCATCAACTAAATTGAAAGAAAATAGCGGCATAATCACGCACATGTCAACTGCATGCATCTCACGTGTAATCGTATTATTACTGCGAATAGCAGCTAAATTAATGACGATTTTGATATGTGTGAACTCTATATTTCTTTGTTTGTTGGCAATCTGTTGCTAAGGGCAACAGCGGATCTATTTCCAGAATTATATAGGTCTACAATCTACATGATTGTAAACTAGACGTCTTAATATTGTCATATTCATATACATGCAATACGCAATGCGAATCTCACAACTGACGAGTGACCCCTAGCCGCAGGCTCATGAATACTAATAATAAAATAATATTCTCAATTGCTGTGTTGTCATAATTTAGTATAATCGAGGATTTGGGAAAGCACGAACGCGTTAGTGAACTATTGTAATCATTTTAGTCGTGACACGGACTGAAGCCAAATATGAAAATTTACCTCGACTCTCACTGTCGACAGTCGCCGTATTTCTCCGAAGTGGCGCGTAATTTGGAATCATAACGACTTCACCGCGTAATGATTACACAACGAAAAAAAAAAAAAGAAAAGAAAAAGAAAGGGGAGAAATGCTTTATGATCAATGATGAACATTAACCTTTTGAAAGCCACAATAGTAAATTGATTTTCTCTCATTGTTCATTTGTTCTGTGTAATACTAGCATGTATAATTCTAAATTATGCAAGTTGAATAAATATAGCCAGGAGATGATCCTGCAAAAATGTTATAACGCATGTGATGTGGTATGAAAAATCATAACGCATATGTCGCGTTATGACTTTTCTTTACAGCGCCATCTTTCGAATAAAACGTGAAGCAAAGACTGAAATATCGTTTGATCACGTGGTGCAAATAGCAACCGAGAAACTCATGTTGTTTTTGTCTGACACGCGATTGAAATGGTAATTTATGCACTTTGAGGCCTCTTATCCGCGGTGTGTATTGTCATTATATGAAACATTCGCAGATGAGTGGTAAGGTATGGTGAGGGCGGAGGTATCAGGTTTCTACAGCTGATGTGCATCTTGATGATTGACTTATGACTACTCACTAACTAGTAACTCAGTAACTGAACTCATAATAAATAATTATAGTCTCATGGTCATGCCAATTAATAGCTGAATAGGCAATTATGCAATACATTATACAGAATACTTAGTATACTCATAATAATTATACTCATACTGCTATACAATACTTTATAATCATATCATAATGATTAGAGTATAATTAATTATGTCTAACTATAATAATTTTGTAATAGTTATTTATACTGAATGTTCATAATAATGTCAGTGTCAGTGTCCTAATCATTATTTTACTCGATTGTGACAGTCACTTAGTCAGTCATTCACTCATTGCAAAGCCTAACATGCTAACCGCTAATGCCACGCAGACTAATTCTACTTTTGACTTAAAATATGTCCCTCTGTTGTTTCACATCGGGAACGCGTGTGTATTAATTGAGCGCGTCATGATTCACAAGACAAATATTGCATGCATGTAGTATCAATATATTATAGTGCTATCTCCGTACACCATTTAAACCATGAGATTATCGTTTATTAGCTCTATTTAAAGGGAGGGAGAACTGGTTAAAAATGGACTTTGAGTCGTTATTTGATGCACCAAAAATGATTCCTATGCCTAGCCCACACAAGGAATATCATCGCTAACGATTTCGCGGGAGATATATTGCTAACTAGGCGTGACGTCAGTCGCTGTGATGAAACACAGAGTTCCCCATCTTTTACAATGGGCCTCGTCATATCAGCGTGTCCTGCGACTAAACCCCTGGATATTTTTTTATTTTCTTTTCGGAAATAGATAGAATAATCATTTTGCCACCAGTCAGGCGCGAAAAAAAAATAGTTTTCGCTATTTTTCTTATTTTAACAAGCGATTTTCTAGGACAACTACCATGTTTCTCATCCTGAAACAGTAAAAAGGTCAGCCAGAGTGCACCACGCATGCGCTTTCGTTTCGTAAACAACAGAGATGTCCTTTTATGGCGAAGATGATCTGCTCTGATTGGCTGAAATCGATAGCTTCACGAGGGGAACGGGACCAATCAGCTATCAGCCAAACCAAGCCATCAGCTGACGTTTGCCTCCTATACTTCGCAATGGAAGCCATTCTCCCATAGGCGTAATGCTAACCCCGATATTCGGAATGCATTATTTCCTTACGCTTGCATCCAGGCATGGTGTTTTTGGCACGGAATGCTATCAATTGGTGCTATGAGTCAATAGAACATCACTTATAATTCAGTTCCCCATCCCTTTAATTATACGTACTATACACACATACTCGTATTGTACGTGACACTGTAACACTAGTTCCTTAAATTGACCTATAATTTGCTCCTTTGTTGTTTCTCAGTGTTGAATGTAATGAGCGGGTCATGATTCACAGGACAAGCTAGCCCCCATATGGCTGCAAGCAGGAGTACGTGTTTTGCATGTACCATGCATAGGGTATCCGCTACTCCTGCCATTGTTGTGTGTGAACCTCCTTCATAATGGGGAGTTGCACTTAAATAGTCCTACAGGTGACTTTTAGAATGACACAGATTTTAATGCAAACATTGTCCAATGAGTCATATGACCCTTAATTTGTCTGTTGGAAAAAGTAAGGGGCATATATGTCTCTAGGCTAAAATAATAGGTCAAGCCTAAACATATTATTGGCTAGGATGTGACTGGTTGATCAATTACGTTCTCTTGATCAGTTATACGGTACTCATTGTCATGCTCCGTCCGCATTGTGATTATTGCATTTTGAAGTTCAATTTGTTAATTTGATTTCATATTAAATTTGATGAGTGAAATAATTCTATTATTAATAATTATTTGCCATTATTGAGTTACACACATTATAGCATATATTTCAGAATGTGATGGACGTACGGGGGTGAAATGTCGGAAGATTTGGACCCGAACCCATACGAAACGTGGGATCAGTCGCAAAAGCACGGTAAAGGATGGACGAAGAAAGGATCAGGTGATGATACATACACTCAGCAACCCAAGGACGAACCATTCACAACAATGAAGCGACCAAAACTCAAGAGACGGATTTCAAAAAACGTTTTAAACGAAGAGGCCGAGATCCACGTTATAAAAAAGCGCTTAGGGGCAGACGCACCAAAGGAGCTTCTCATGAAGAAGTTTCCAAAAGAGACATTGAAGCGTATTGATTATGTGTTGGTGTACAAAACAAACAGTAGTGAAAATTCTGGAAAAAAGTCAAAGAAAAGTCTGAAAAAACAGAAACGCGATGAACTTCGATTGACGTTCCATGCTGCGATGTTGGCCGAGGGGTTGCAGATTCAGAGGGATGTCATTGGGGAGTTCACTTATCTGAAAATACATGCTCCCTTCTGGCGTTTGTGTAAGGAGGCGGAGAATATGCGTCTTGAGATGCCTCTGATTGGGGTGAGATTAAAAAAAGACGCTTGGATTCTATATCTTTTCTTGAACATTTCCCAGTGCGAGCTGTATGATGACGATGATGGAGGCAAATGCTTTGGTTGCAGTAAATGCTTGGAAAATTTCTCAGAGAAGCACTTGCAAACAGACAATGAAGGTGGGATTTTTATTTTGTTTTAATGCATAATTTATGCATATTCCTAGTTGATTTTGTGTCGGCTGCATTTGTGATGGATAAACTTCACGTTTTTGTCGACCACGACAAACCAGATGTTTTCTTTCGCCCAGCTCTGCGATCTTTCCTGGTATGACAAGCTAATGAATCCAAAGTCAACTTTATTTCTATTTCTACTATAATTAATAGACGAATCATATATTGATTCAAATGGATGTCCGAGATAAGAAATCAGATGAAATTGATGATGAGCCAATGGCTAAGAAAGGTGCTGCAAAATCTCTTCTATTCTCTCGTTATCTTCAACCACTTTTGCATTTCTTATCATAGGTCTCCCATACATGATTCACAAGAATGTCTACGATGATTCCTTCATACTTCATGACGAAACAATTGAAGATCCGGTGGAGAAAGAGGAACTGGCCGTCATGAAGGCAGAGTTTGGCAGCAGTGTGAGTTTGTGTGGCAGCAATGTAGACCCTGGAGCAGATGGTAATTAGCCAGAATTGGCTGGCTCCAGTAAAAATGACCAGCTAGCTGCTTAAGCCACTCAACCAATCAGAGATATCGGCTCAGCATTGAGATCGGCGGCTAGCATCGGCTTGAAGTGGCTTGGCAATGGTTGCTATATCATCCTTTATACGTATTATGATGCCATTGGATAAGACAAACATACACTGCTTTCTACATGTGGTACTGGTGTGGTAATGTTGAGATTGGACGATTTCCAAATCCAATGATGTCCCACTTAATTACACTCTCACTTTACACAAATTCAAGAGCTTTTGGGCATTTCATGAACTTCAAAAACAGTATTTTTAACCATGAACATCATAATCATCATCATCACTTTGTTTGTAGAGTCTGCAAATTCAACAAGGTTCTAATTAACCTTTTTATTGGAACCAAATAATATATGCAGCGGGAAGAGAAAGCAAATAGAGGAACAGTTAATTTGGAAGAGGAAAGAGGATGGTGAACCGAATGAGTTGTCGCATTAGGATCTTGAAGGAAAATAAATCGCTATATTTTATGTCTCGGTTTGCAATTGTTGGGCAACCTCTGTGTTACATGTATAGCTTAACTAATTGCTGGAAAATTAACATAATTAAATATTTTTTCAGACCAACAAAAGCAATACATGAAGACAAGCAGTGTAATGAACCAAGTGTTATGAGAGGCCAATGCAAATTATTTTTGGCCTCTGAATTCTGAAATGAGGGTTTGGGCCGTTTGGCAGTACATGTACCATAAGTTATAAGCTGAAGCTCTGTTGTCCTTTATTTGTACATATTGATTATTTAATTGTATCTACTATTCTGTCTTCATGTTTTGTTTTATTTTGTTCTGCATACATTAATTACTATGTCTTTTTTGACATACAATGAATATATTATTATTATTATTATTATTATTATTATTATAAAAGTTAAATAACGATCAATAAAAAAGTGGCAGGCCTAATGTCAGGTAAATACCAGTAATATGCATGTAGCTAGTATCCAGTGATCTACTTGTATTCGTGAAGGAATATTTTACATTAAGCCTAGTGCGTATTAGTATACTGCGCATCCTATGCCATGCAGTCCGATATATTTTGAGACAACCCTCATATTGGCCCCATACAGTATGGCATTAATGCTTAAATTTATTTTAATGAAGTAAACTAAATGAAATCTACTTCCGCATATATAGCTCAGATAGTAAGTATATAAACAATACCATAAACACACCGAACTATGAATAGCATTTTTCTTTTGGAAATACATTTACAATGGAACAGTCATACCCTAACTGCTATCATCGTTCTCATTATTTCGTCTGTGATCCAGGTGATGTTTGAGGGTGAGAGTCATGACTCAGTCGACGCCAGATCAGACTCCTTGGTGCAAGACACCCGCATGGAGTTGAATAACACTTGGACAAAGTTTTTTAAATACCAGCCGTTGTGGAAAATCCGCAATTACTTTGGAGAGAAAATTGCGCTTTACTTTGCGTGGTCAGGGATCCTTATTTGGACGCTTTGGTTTCCGACCTTATTTGGAATTGCGTGTTTCATTTACGGCCTCTACTTGAGGTGAGTGGTCAAATAACGACCAAAGGATTCGCTTGTTTATTATATAATATATTCAAGGTGTATACTTGATTGATTTATTATATGACATTGTGAAGAGCCTGTTATTTCACGGCTCAGCTTTAGGTCTATTGATTAATAGGATAGCAAAATTGAATTATTCCTTAAAAGTTAGTAATTTCTTCTCGGAAAACCTGAATCGTCAAATGGCTTATACTACGGATCAATGTAATTAATTAAATCTGAATGTACATTAATTATGTCTCTGTTTGCAGTATCACTGATTTTGAAGCCCCACCTAAGGCAGCGAATGTTACGCTGGTTGAAGAGTAAGATCACAGGTCAAATTGCAATAACATGTTTATTTGATCTTATTTCTTCTCAGAGCTCAGGCTCTCCTGGAGGAATCGCTGGGAGTCATCAAGAAAGCTTTTGATAATCAAATCACACCATTTTTCTCACTGGTTATTTGTCTATGGGGTGAAATAAGAATATTACAAATAATATTCACATATATAACATTTTCCTTGATTTTCCAGGGACGGTTTTCTTGGAGCTATGGAAGCGTAAATCGGCCACTCTGGCGTATGAATGGGACGTTGATAATTTTGAAAGTTCAGAACTAGATCGTCCAGAGTTCATTGGAACACACGTAAAACCTGTGAGTTTTGTATCATGGGTCAAAATTATTATGTTATAATGATGTCCGCATTGACCAATTTACTTTGAATGTGCTCTCATGTACGTACGATGAAATTATTAATTTAATTTATGAGAACTGATTGCTGGTGATGAGATAAAGTACAGTTTGATTAATGAATGATTTCTTCCAACCAAAGGACCCAGTAGTCATAGGGGAAGACACCTGGTACTACCCCTTGTACCGACAACTCCTCAAGTTCACCTGTTCTTTCAGTGTCCTAATTTTCATGGTACGTAATCCTGCTCAATCGTCTGAATAGGCTGCCGCACCCTCCCCTCTTCCTTCTCCTCTTCCCCCTTGCTTTGCGCTGCTTTCATTATTTGCTTCTTTTATTCCTTTAATTAGGATCCAATTATTATTGGTAATGAGATGTGGTATTACCCATTGTATCGTCAGATGGTCAAGTTCGTCACTTCTTTTTCTACGCTCATTTTCATGGTACCTGTCACTTTCTGCTTTCTAGTCAATTTATATTTAACTTATGTAAGCGCACAATGATCCATTTCGTATTATTGTTTAAATCCTATCTCAAACATTTAATTAATTTATAATTAGATCAACACATCAATCAAATGTATTGCATAATCGTGAATGATAAACAGTGCTGCCCAACTGCATAAAAATCAAGCTGTTGTGTGCTACTATCTATCTTAAATAGTACTCAATATGCATGCTTGCTTTGGATATTAGACGAGAACCCCAGAGCTTTTTAATTAGAGCAGAATATGCTTGATGATTGAGTCTGTTTAATTAGGTGTGCATGGTGTTTATAGCAGTGGCGTCCGTCATCCTTTATCGCGTCCTCATTGAAGTCGACTACTGCACGTCCTTCGGTTCGGTCGGTTGTCTTCTGGCCGGAACACTTGCCTCGTCTGTGCTCAACGCTGTCACCATTCTCATCCTGGGAAAGATCTATGACTTCCTGGCCGTGAAACTCACAGATTGGGGTGAGGGCGTATTTTATGAGGAGATGATGATGTAATCTTTTCTCTTGACCACAGAGAACCATCGAACTCAGACGGAGTATGATGACGCTCTGATCATCAAACTGTTTGCATTTCAATTTGCCAACAGTTACGCTTCCCTGTTCTACATTGCATTCTTCAGAGGGGTCAGTTCGGTTTACCCCAGCTGAATCATGTGCTCAACGCTTCGTTCACAGATTACTTATGATAACGGCATCTTTGGAATCGGAAGCAATTACCAGGATGCCTGTGGCACAGACAACAACTGCATGGCCATGCTCAGTTTTCAGGTGCTCATCCTCATGCTGGCAAAACCCCTGCCCAAGTTCCTCAAAGACATCGTCATTCCGTGAGCACATCAACTAGCATGTTACGCGGGATTTAATGCTGCTGTTTCAGCGGTCTGAAGAAGATTTGGAGGAAGCGCAAATTCTGCCGCAAGACAAAAGTTGATTCGGGACAAAACGTCACTCTGACTGAGTTCATTGTACGAGAACACCAGAAACCAGATCTTGGAGACTTCACGCTCGGAGAGTACACGGAAAAAGTCATCGTATATGGCTTCCTGATGGTATGCGGGTGAACGGGAGATGACCTTGTAATGACCTTTGTTTTGTGATCAGCTGTTTGCGGCATCTTTTCCCCTGGCTCCCCTTGTAGCGCTGCTCATCCATGCCATCGATATGAGGGTGGACGCAAAGAGGATGATCTGGTGGTACAGGAGGCCGGTCAGCAGGATTGCTCAGGACATAGGTCAGATAGACGTTTATGCAAAAATTAACATAAATTATGCATAAATTGGTATCTGATTATGAACGATAAGAGATGTCTGAGTGAGCTTCCCCATTTTTCTCCTTAGGGATGTGGCAGGGAATCTTGGAGTTTGTGAACATCTGCGGAGTTGTTAGCAACGGATTTCTACTTGGCTTCACGTCCGAATGGGGAAGCAATTACGACCTCAGTGGAAAACTCCTCATTGTGATTGGTTTTGAGGTAAAATTTTATTTCTATTTCAACCCAGAGGGAGGGTCAGTTTGTGATTATATTTCCCTTTTCCACTCTTCACAATGTGCATTCTTCTGTTGTGAATTGCATAATTTTTATTTGCAGATTGGATTCTTTAAATGAGTGTGTTACATACAATTTTGTTTTTGATGTTTGTATGTTTTCTACATTGATGATACAGATCTGATGTCTTAAGATGTGTTTGTCAAAAGGCGCATTTGACGCCTTTAAGGTCTCCTATCATTCACTTCTATTCAAAAATAATCAAAGGTTCTCTTTTATATATTATGCTTGTGAATTCAGGTTATCTGCCACAGCTAGCTCACGTGGAGTAAAGCGTTGATGGTTATATTCAAACAAAGCCAGCCTAATAATGACATTGTTCTTTGTGTTGCAAACAGCACTTAGTGTTTTCAGTGAAGTTCATCATTGGTTGGTTGATTCCAACCACACCACGAACGGTTTGCTTGGCTCAGAAGCGGGTAAGAATGCCAAATATAGCGACTCAGCTTCACTGTACTGCATGACCCCTCCTAGTCACCATGGCAACACTGGATGAAGGACACGCCCCCACCAACCCCTCCCCCTGTGCTATTTTTCCGATGAATGCTGCTTAACGAGCAATTTTTGATCTTTTGCTTATAGCATATAGTGTTTGGATTCAAATTTCTCATTGCTGGCTTGATTCCCGATGTGCCTGCCTCAATACGACTTGGCAACCGTAGGGTGAGTGGCGCCCTCGTGTGCCTTCAGTCTGCTTTTTCTTTGGATTCATATTAAATCCGTATTGAAATCTTAATACTTTATTCCTGATATGATACGCTTATTAACAGTAATCCCGTAATAATCAATTCAATGCTCATGTTTATTCACAATCTGCATGTTTGTTTGAGATATATGAACACCTATAGTCAATACAATCACCGTTAAATACTTTAATTACTCACTGTAATTAGATATTTACTAATATAGAATTAATCAAATTGTTCAAATTTTTTCACAACTTGTTTTTATTATATTTCATAACTATTTTTTTGATGTTTCAGGAGAAATATCAAGTTGCTAAAATTATGGACAAAGCAAAGAAAAAGGACACGAATAAAGTTCAATCAGGCGCTGCTGCTGAAAATGTCAGGTTAGTTTCACATGATTAGCATATGCACAGGGAATAAAATTGTGCATAAATTATGACATTATTCATGAATTATAACACATTTGCATTTCTCCATCAGGGGTACCATTAGTGAAATGGACGAGACAGCGTCAAACGGCTACGCTGAATCACAAGCGAGAAGACGCAAAAAGAAGAAGTCTCGTAAAGGTTCACTTGCAAAACACAGTGAATACTCATTCGGCGTTTGTGGTTTTTTTTAGGTCTATCTGACGATGAGTCAAACACGATTGCGGAAGAAAGTTTTGAAGCGGGAGAGGAATCTGGTAAACACGGTCGCAAACGTGATTCTTATCTGCGCAGAAAAGCGTCTGAAAGCGCTGCCCATAGATCCAATCACAGGTACTGCTTCTCTTCTGGATCTCCCTCCACTTCCAAACCTAATTGAAGCTGCATCCATTATCCGTAATTATGACAGTAATTAGTGATTTATGCGCCAGTATACTGATCATCATTGGATGATTCTGGTTGCTTGTGTGAGTCACTAATTACAAGCTCTCACAGTATTTAATTTATTTACTGGATGAAAGGATAATTTTGAATAATTTGAAGAGATGCTGATTTTGATAATGATGGGAGGTCTTGAGGAGTTTCACTTTCACTCTCTTTTTCTTCATACGAATCACTTGTAAACAATTTCACTGATTATTCGTCATTTCCTCTCTCAGTACTGACAACCCTTTGATGAATCCACCTTCTCGTTTGTAAGTAATTGCTAATTACAACAGACCAATCGTGTGAAATTGTTTTCTGTGCATCAATTATTTTTTTGCTAATTTTTGTGCCAATTCAACTTTTTTTGTTCATGAAATTTGAGTCGCTGTTACCATAAATGCAAGATTAGAATTAGTGGTCGTCCACATTTCTGCTTGAGGTCTATCGGACCACTGCCAAAAGATGAGCATTGATCATTTGTGAGCTCTAACCTATACTTAGTTGCATATAATTAAATATACTGCACAGAGTAGCCCGCCTGACTGCAATACAAATTTTTCTACCTAAGAGTGGCATCCAGTATTCGAAGCCTAGATAAGCACTGGCTGATTGCGAATTATAATATATAATGTTGACTCCACAGTGCTGCTCAAGTGCGTAGTGGCGCTTGTAATTATGATTGAATGAAATTTTTATTTATATAACGCCATAATTTGCAATAAAATTGTTCAGTTGCGCTTGACATAATACATTTAATAAATAAAAAATTAAATTATGCATGACTGTCTCTGAATTAGACGAGACAATAGTGCTGTTCTGCATCTGAATCAAAGTTCTACTCAATCGGATTAGTCGCTTGCCTCTTTCCTTGTCACAGCGGCTTAAATTTTTGAATTTAAAAAGATGAATAAAACAGAGAATATGGGATAAATCTGCTCTTGCCTGCTCTGCTTTCCTCTGCTTTAGACCCAAACTAGAACCTCTGCTTATTCCCAACGAACCATGGAGCAATGTTTGGGGTCGTGCTCAGTGAGTCGCTTGTTCTGCTATATATGTACTCAATGTTTTGGTGAAATCGACAAAATGGCGATAATTTTGTTCCTAGAAGTGCCCACTTGTTGTGATGCAATATTTATGCAAATTAAAGGTGTTATGTAATAATTTGATAATTGCTACTTCCAATGAACTACTAATATTATGCCAATTCACTTTTTGTAGTATTTTCTTTGCACAATTTATGTTCTTATTTTCGAAGAATGTGGAGAGGTCTCCAAATTCTTTGTTATTATTAACAATTTATTATTTGTTTTGCACGCTTTGTTAGAAAACTAAAACATTTTATGTGAAGGGAATTCTCGAAATCTCAAAATAAATACTGGTACATGAAATGCATGAAAGTGAAAATCATCAATATTTTATGATCAGAATTGATTGAAATACATTCTGAGGTTATGAAAGTTCACTTCATGAGTTCATCTCCATTGTAATTATTTTATTCAAATATTAATTTGATTATTTTTCTTTTGATTTCTTTCATAGTTTAGTGAAAGGGGCCGAAGGAATTGACTCGTTAGACAAGTAATATCACCAAATTATATTTTAGATAATATTAAAATTACATAAATAAAATAAATAATATTTATTTTTATAAACCGTCAATCAAAATCCTATATAATACCGCTTTAATTTGAGTAGAAATATATTTTATTCTTAACCCTGATATCTCGCTTTCAGTCGAGTGACGGATGATGTGCACTCATACGACATATATCGTCAGCCGGATCCCCTTCCTGACATAGTGGATCAGCACGATATTCCCGACTCAAGAGCCATGTACTCCGATTCCAAGGACTTCACCCCACCCCCCGCAACTGCACAGCCAATTGGGTCATACCCTAACTATGACGAAGAGAGCGTCTGACCTCATAACGACATTCGTGATATTTTATACAGCTGTTAAATTTCAGATTATTTTCATTCTCTCTCTTATTGACGCAAATTCTAACTTTCATTTAGTTATACTCAGGATTTTTTATACTCAAATAAAGGGAATTTTTTGTTATTTTCACTAAGTGTAAACTCTACCTCACTGTAATTCTTTAAAAGACGAAATCACAATCAAAATCATTATGTTCTTAAATTCTCATTGGTTGTGTCGTGAAATAACGCAGCAATTACATGGGGCCTTAAATATCAAGTGGGAAATACGTACGATTTGAAATGACTACATGTATCACTTTTTTTTTTTTCATTGAATTGACATTGAATTTTTGATTTCTCAGAAACTCCGTCCAATGATAGGTTGAAAATGTTGTTTCTGTTTGCTATGTATGCATTTTAATTTTCCTGTGATGTTTTTTACCTTTCGCCTTGCTTAATTTTTGTGCTGCTGACACACCTTGTGCCAATTTCTCTCTCTCTCTCTCTCTCTTGTGGTCTTGTTTGATATTTATCTACATTTAAAAAAAAACTCATTTTTTAATTATGTTTTTAATATATTCTAATCTTTTTTGGTCTTCTATACGACAGTGATACTCATGTTATTCGTTTATTTGTTTGTACGAAAAAAAAAAAATTTCATTCAAATATATTTATTCTCTGAATAGGTGTAATCATATGGAATATTTTTCATAATTAATCTATTTTTCGTTCTTTCCCTAATTAGCATAGTTACTCATAACCTAATGCTTGATTGTTTGTCTCTGTTTTCCATGCATTCGCGTGTGAATGCAAATCGTGCATTTCTATTTCAATAAAATCGCCAACTCATCGCAATTCTTTCAATTCCCCGCCTCCTCTCATCTCACGAGAGTTGATTTGCTCACATGATTACAGTTGTATGTACACATGAAGGGATTTCAGGCCTATATACTGTTGATCAGGAAATATAAGCACTTAAATTAGAGATTAACAAGTTTAATTTAAAAAGAATACAAAGTTTAAACATAAGTTAGTTCCCTGGCGATGCACGTGTCATCATCAGTGTGGATTCACAGCTGAATGAGGGCGAATCGTCTGCCGAGATCCTAAGCACCCTTCTCTCTCACGCAAACCCCAATTGACTATTCTACGAGGCAGCATTCCGTTCTCATTACGCATGGTTCCGCAAATCCCTGCGTTTTGTTCCGACGAAATTTCTGTGGAATAATCATGTTGAGACAAATTGAGTTATCAACGGACGAAGCGACCGAAGAGGACGACCTTAAGCCGGTTAAGCGTGAGTTTCATTTCATGCCATTTCACCACAATTGTTTATGGTGTGAACTGAGTGAATTTACATGGTCCACGAGGGACAATATGCCGACATTTGTGAGCAATGGGTGTTTAGTTCAACCTCATAGTCACATTAAATGTTAATTTGAGACACAATTATAATAATCGTCTTGCCTGCAATGCATGCATGAAACATAACATTCAATTTAAGCGATCAACAGTCACAAACTAACCATGCATTCCAACCATCAAAAGTCAAAAACAAAGAACTCTTTTCTTTTTTTTAAGTCACAAATTCAATTTTTATTATCGCCACCATCATTATTGCTCATGTTCTCCAGCGTCCAATTTGACTTTTTCGCACCTTCTTCGGTAGGTCTATCAAATATGGTATGCATGTGAATATATATGAACATGATTCACGTGCAATTGGGATCTGACATATTTGGTATAGGGCTACTTTTACTCGCGTTCAAAACTGACATTATAATGGGATAATAGGCAATGCTTTCCAAATGCTCCTTCCCGGTTGCTATGGCAATTTTCAAAATCGCTATGAATTGCAAAGTCAATGGGAGATTCTATAGAATCCCTCTTTCATTGTAAATAATTGTTATTATCGGAATGGCGTCATTGAAAAAAATTGGTTAAAACCACAAAACGAAAAAGACAAAACTTGAAACCTTATTCTTCTGACAGAAGAGGTTTAAAAACGGCATGAATGGCAGACATGTTCATTTCATGTTGAGTATTCCAACGGTTCACAACCTTTTTCCTTACACGTAGCATTAATTAATAATTAATTATTAGGTTATGTGTATATTTGTTTTCAGAATCTGCGAGAATGACCAAATTAACACATTATTATTATTGCTTTTCATTTTAGCATTAATTTATAGCAATGATCAGTTGAATATTTGATTGGGAAACACACCGAATTTGGAGTCCTCAGGCCAATTTTAGAACATCCATGTGCACAATTCCATATCAGCCATTATGATTATCTCAGCATCGAGATCACGCCAGTCGGTTATAACATATTGTTACTGGAAACTGAAAAGGTTTAAAGCCGCCAATGGATTAGTTAAGTTATCCACAGAAACAAATCGCAAATTAAAAAATACAATGCACAAAACCCCTTAAACGATTACATATACATGAAATTACATTATATAATCTCTTTTTTTTTTTCTAGGCATGAACTCAGAGATTCTCTGTTAAACATGCTGTAGCTTTGAATATAGAGTATTCCTAATCTTTGTTATTGTTATTATTATAACTGCTAGCACCTTCCATTAGAGTAGACTTGTAACAAGCTATCCTCACTATTCACCATTAGTAGAGGCTCTCCTCTCATCACCCTCCCTCACTGATCTATTCCCGACCCCAAACATGCGATGTTCTGGCTGGCAATCTAACTTTATGCTTTTCTCTGCGCTCAGCATAACACACATGCGCAGTCGGAGAGTCCTAGAAGTTCTAAAAATAGCTTCCCGGATGCTCACCTTCTGAACATTTCTACCGCCTCTCTGCATTCTCGTGTAATATCCGAGCGGCAGGCGGGTTTCTCTCTTCAACACAGAAAAATAAATTCCTTACATAATCTGCTTGATTGTTCAGGAATTAGTTTGTGAAATACAAAGGTAGGTCTAGTTGTCCGTATAGGCGGGAGTAGAATCTTGAAAGCACTCTTTTAACAATTACTTATGTCTTCCAATGCATTCGCCAACAGTGTACACGCATACGTATTTTCTTGCGCGTACAATGATGGTGGTTGGGTACGATTGCTGCAATTTCGAGATATCTTTCATGTTATTAACTGTTTCGCAGGTGGATGCCGGTCCGTACATGATACGTATGATGTTTAAGCGAGCAGCAAGTCCATGACCTCAATCTCCCTGAACGTTGAGGCGATTGTTGTGTTACAGCTCCGCCCGCAGACTCCTCATGAGCTGGTTGAGCTAGATGATCGTCACGGGATATTCCCGTTCCTTCAGGCCGTGGGAACTATGTCATTTATTCAGATATAGCAGCAAATAATGCTCCTTGGGAAAAATCACCTTCATAAAAGCCTCTTTGAATTCAGACCTCAGTCGAAAGCATTCCTTTCCCTCATGCATCTAGGCGACCAAGTCTTCCAAGCCTCACAGCTGGCCATCCTTCATTTGTTAGGAATCCGCCGTTTGATCCACGTTCCGCTATAAACCATTGCTATGACCATTGGTCAGACTGGTCTTACATCAGGTGTAATCAGTAATCCAAGGAAGAAGAGGGAGAGTAAAGTGCGGCGGAGGGTCTGATACCAGTCGCAGAAAATAGTTATTTATACATCTGATCCAAGGATTCATTCAACGCGATGTGCCTCAGTCTTATTATTCATTCAGAGAGAGTGGGAATGAGCTATGAAAACCTCATCATGAGTAGTGCAGGTATATCACAAGACGCAACCCATAGTGTATTAACATTCCACATTAAACAAAAGCATAGCCCCACTCCCTATTCCTAGAAATATATTTTTTTTGGGGGGGTTATGAATACATTTAATATCTATATCCTGCATGCTCGTCGTGATAAATCTGGTACATGGTGTGAGAAATATTGTACGAAATCAATTGCGTAACCTGGGCAAAGTACGTTCCTCTGGAGGTTTCTGGCCTAAGTATAATTGTATTCTGTTAGAGAACCGATATTTGACAAATACAACATTGATTTATAAAGCCACCCTCCCAAGGCTATTTGAAATGACGGTTAGTTATTATTTATATAATAGTAAGGGTTAAGTGATGGCAATGATACTTCTTGGTCGTAAGAAATGTATTGAAGATGAACGAGAAGGATTATACTATGGTTTTATAACTTTTATTTCTTATCTTCGTCTGATACTCTGTAGTGCGGGTTGAACCATTTCTAACTGTCATGCAATGCCGTGTATATTTTCAGGTTTTGAAATGGACGTGAGAGCAAGGAAAGCAGGAATTGCACTCAAAGCCCAGAAGAAGTTGGACGATGTAAGTTAATGCTCATAACAATTCACAAATATAGTATAATTATTTCTCACATTGGAATTCAATGTATTTCAACACAAGTAACTGTAGACAATTCTGTGAACTGTAGAGAACTAAATTTCCGAAGACAATTCCAAGGTTATGCAACTGTATGTATAATCTTTGGTAATTGCATATTATGAAATAAAGAACCATATTCCTTTAGCACCTGCCAGGCTTATGCGAGACGGGTGTAACCTACAACCGGTAATTCGTGAACAATATGCCATGTCAGCCTCGGCTGACGTATCCACACAAAATAACCCACTTCGCGGCTAATTTGTTGGTCTACTTCAAGCGTCCATAGCAACCATTAGAACGACCCAGAATCATACGTCGGAATGGATTGCATCATGTATAATTGTAATTGTAGAACAATGAGGTCAAAGTGTCAATCATTTGTGACCTGCGGAGCTGAACAATTTAAACCAAATCAACAAGGGATGATTGCAGGAAAATGGCATATTTTTGACTGCCTATTGATGCAATTCTGTCATTTATTGGCAGGGATGATAGGCGCTAAAACACGAATCATTATAATGGCCATACATTTACTTCTAAAAATAGCAAACAGGCGCATGCAGCACAACCGATGCATTTGTTTATGTGCAGAGGTTTCAGAAACAAGTCTTTAAAGTAAGATCACGCTACTATATTGCGAAATTAGTTTCCAGTAAAATTAATATCGGTATTAAAATTTATTACAGAGAAGCTGAACCGCGACGTGTTATAAATTCATCCCTATTGTATCATACGGGGATTTTCATTCACAATTATAGTTCAATGGCCTGAACTATCAAAGAAGTCATTCGCTTACATAACACGTGTTTGTATTTCTGACTCTTGCGCGCCATAATTGGACACAGGTGCCCCCTCACAGTCACCTGGTGCATATAATATTCGCAGCATGCCTTTTCTGCATTGGTTATAGGCGGTTAGATTAACCTCATTGGCTCTGCTTGTGTCCATAGAGCCGAATACATATTATGAAGACACCGGGTTGCATTTGGTCTAACTGTATAGCGAAAAGTCAGGGGTTAACACCGTTAGGGTGTGGCACACACCACTAGACCAATACAGACTAATTTCCCGCTTTCCGTTATCTTCACCGCAATTTGCACTCTCTTATAGCATGAATTGTTTGCCAAACAATCATCATTTTGGTATTTTTCCTCCAGAGGTACAACGAAGAAGAGAAGTTAGGCACTCCAGATAGATTGGTAGCATGGATGAATGCCGTGCTAGAGGGTACGCATGCCCCATGTGTGAGTCCAAATTAAAACGAAGTAACATCACATCACCATGTATCTTATCATAGCCCTCATCCCAATGGAGGAAAATCCACTTCTATCTCCGCGATGGTGTCGTTCTGTGCAAGTGAGTGCTCTCTTTGGTCATTCTAGTTTAAATATTTTCCCTTTAGATTCATCTGTAAATTACGAGTCGCCGCTGGTATGGATTCAGTGAAATTCATGGCGAATGCGCACACCCCGTTCGTTGCCATGGAGAACATATCCGTCTTCAACAAAGCTGCGATGGATTACGGAGTGGAGGAAGAAGCGACGTTCCAGAGCGCAGATCTCTACGAAGGACAAACGAAAGGAGCCCTCATCAATGTCATCAACTGCCTCAACAGACTCGGATTTGTGGTGAGTCATTCGGAACCATTCTCGTACGTACACCATTCGGCTACCACGCACACAATGAAGATCCAACTGGATGAAGGAATCTAATAAGTGCTGCATACAGGAGCGCATGTGAAGCAATGCCAGCGATATGATTAACTTGTGTGTTCGATGTTACGATGCAATTATGAGGCGTTGCACGGATAACCAGACCTGTATGCCATCACAGTCATAATGCACTTATTGCACCGTGTGTAACCATACCAAGCATTATGATGATGTCCTTATAAAGGCAAATGTCTATTAAATCTAAGCGCAGGTCTTATCGGTTTGTGATTGATTCAATTCTGCGTACATATAACCAAATTAACATTCGATTACCGCAAGATGTGGAGCTTACGATTCCCACCTGTTCATTTTATCTTAATAGACTGTGATGCCATCTACTTGAGAACACTACAAAACATCGCTGACTGAGATGCTGAAACATACGATAGTCGTCATAATGGGTGATTAGGCAAGCATAACTCATCATCCAAAACAAACACTGTGTTGTCAAACTTGATATCCTGATGACAATCAAGTGTTGGCCTATACTGCCGTTTGAACCCCATTAAATGCAGCAATAACGAGTAGCACTCTTGATTGCATTAAGATAAGACAAAATACATACAGGGAGTTTCAAAAGTATATTTACAAGTGATGGAGATTTTTCAACCTTGCGTAAAGTGATTCAAAAAGGCCATCTCAAAATAATTACAGTTTATAGTTGGAGTAACCTCTTATCTTGACAATTATGTCTTTTATTTTTGTTGTTTTCTTCAAATAATTTGATAATTACGAAATTATGACACCAATTGTGCAAAACTTTGTTTATAATAACAATGCATCATCGCTTAAGGATTTTTTGGCGAGCTTGCGAGATGCCCTTTATCATATTTTAAAATGCAGAGGAGATAATTTATCAATGAAACGAGAAGACCCTCTGTAGTATACAACACTTTCATCTTGTTGCTATTTTTTTATCGAGTTCTATACATCTATAATAATATGATAATATGTATGCTTGTTAATATTAAAGATATGTTCTGATTTGAAGTGGCGGGATCTGAAGATGGCGCTTTTGTGTACTCATGCTTGTTCGCGGCCTCTGATGCCCCAGGCCGAACGACGAATGCGCGCTTTGAGGCGGCGTCGCTAATACAGCATTTCTAATAAAAAAATGCTATAAAATGACCCGGTAAAAGGTCTAATATATTTTATAAGAGGCTACTGATAATTATATTTGAGTACATAGCGCGGTTTTAGAGAAAAATAGCATTTTTGTAACACTTTACGCAAGGTTGAAAAATCCCTATTACTTGTAAATATACTTTTGAAACTCCCTGTAGTATGAGGCAAGAATGGATGACTGAATCATGGAAGATAATAATTTTGTGCGGGACAAACTGTCGTTTCCGTATTGCATTTAACTACCATTCTACCCGAAACATCTGGATTGCTCCAATATTATGTCTCTCGAACACAAAGGTCGAAATCGCATGTTAGAATGAAGCTAATCTGAATGTGACCAAATCCAGATGCCACCTGTTATTTCCCAATGTCAAAATGTCTTCTGTTGCAGGCGAACTCCAAAGGTTTCACTCCGAGCTACGAGTTCATGCCGCCACCCACGCACGACGATGACCACTGGACAGCCAAGGCCTAAATGAACAGTTCAAACGACAAGATGTTTAGCTTTAATTCAGTCTTGTACAAAAAAAATAATCTCCTCAATTCTTCGGGGGGAGGGGATGATTGTTTATATTTTTGTCTCTATTGCAATATGATTTCCAAGAATGGAAGAAGGTCAAGGTCTTTTTAACGAAAACGATCTTGATCTTGGATGACATAGATATTGAAAGTTATTAGGTCATCGTTTTCATTTCTTAATCTTTGACATTGTGATTTTAGATTACACGTCAATGACGTATTTCTTTGCTCGGAGTTGTAGATTATAAAATCAACTTTTTGTTTGTTGTCTTTGTGATTGTTACTTTTAATGATTATTCTGCGACTGTTTTTTTTCCCTGCTGAAAGGTTGAATAAAAAAAAATATTCTGCGCAATAATGTCCTATAGTTTTTTTTTTTTTTTTTTTTTTTTTTTTTTGCATGCTATTTCCTGTATAACTCCTCCAAGAACGAACGATTGAGTCTCTCTGGCATCTCTATAATAAACAATCACTGTCCATATCCAAGATGCATATACACATTGCAAAATGACCAATTAGCCACTCGTCCGCTTGTGCTTACGTCAAATATTATTATAAAGTCTGTGGATTTGTACTTGGTACTCATGTAATAGTAATTTTAATTACGGGATCTTCCGATGCAACCGCGTGCTGAAGATATTGCCCACTGATTCATTTGTAAATTAAAATATACGCGTGAAATTCTCCTTAACAAGACGGCAATATAAGAAGATCCTATCAAGTCCACGTTTCATCAATCATGCAGCGATCAACATGGTAATGACAACAGAGCAATTGCAAACAGAAAACCAAGGAAGTACAGCTATTTATTTTTGCTTTTAACCTACTTAATTGTCACACACACCGAGCAGTTGAACCCAGGTTCAATATAAAATCACTTTAAGCTAATGCTGTACGGCTTGTACGAAACCCGATTGAACCGAGCAAAACTATAGAGGTTCGTGAAATCGGGCTCAGGTTAATCAAAGAGCTCGTTGGCCTACAAGTGCACAATCAATAGACAGTGAGACATTTGCACCTAGAGTGGCATTACGCACACGTGGGCATGTGTATACTCCCGCTAACAGAATTACACCGAGCTCCTGTCGTGAGCTTGTTCACGTTGACTTCACCTTTGAGGCTAAGCAAACCAAGAAACGCGAAACTCAACGCTTCTTTGAATTCGACAGTTTCCCTGGAAACAGTAACCATGGTAATGTTCAGATTTCGCCTTTGAATTTCAATTTTTATGCATGACATGAGGTGTCGGTTGAATGCGCCTCCTCCTGTTATCAACATTCGACGTGGATTCGTCGATGTCGATGTCGAAGTAAGGATTTCGCCGATTTGAGCCGCTATGAGGCGACAGGCGGTAGCTAGTATGTTATGAGTAGAATATCCCTGAAAGTAGTGAATATAGTTATGTTAACACGCTTTCAAAAGGACAAAATATCATTATGTTATACCTTGTTTTGAGCCAGGGGTATGACTTCGTCCTCCAGCCATTCCCGGCCTGTCGATTTGGGCGGAACAAGTTTGAAGAAAGGAAGTGCATTCCACGATGACAATAGCTCGTCAATGACTGTTCCAGTTTCAGCTATTTCGCCATTTTTGTCAAATTTCAAAGAAGAATCGTGAGCGGACGCAAAGTGATTGAGCAAGAGATTACAGGGGCCGACATCGAAACCCTGGGCTTCATCCCGAATTGATATATTTGCAATGCCGCCAAGATTCAAACAAAAGTCGAAATCCGCAAACAGATGTTGCTCAGCCAGGGGGACCAGGGGCGCACCCTGTCCTCCCAAGGCGACGTCTTTGGTTCGGAAGTTATTGACCAGAGGACAATACATGTAGGACGCCATGGTCTCACCATCTCCCAATTGGAAAGTCACGTGATCGTCCGGCTGATGAAATATGGTGTGACCATGACAACCAACGAAATCCACTTCCGTTTGGCAATCTGTCAAGAAATCACGAATTGTTTCACCCAAATAACGACCATACCTCAAGTGCGCCTTGATGAGATCAAATCCAGATAAATTGTGCGCGCTTTTGAGGACGTTCTCGATTTCTGTTGTGTATTCACGAGTCACCGCGTGTTTTATGACGTAATTCCAAACACCTCCTTCCTTGGTGAAACTCACCACACACAAGTCGATTCCATCCAGGGATGTTCCCGACATAATTCCAAGCCCAGTCCAGGATTTTCTTGTCGGATCAGTAAATTTCTGCCAAGAAGCCATACTGTACAATTATATATATGCTTAACGAGATCGCGAAGCTGACTCAGATAAAGATCAGATCACGACCTCATTAATTCTCGGGTTCATTCGGCAATTTCCGGAGATTTACATGTTTTTTTTTTTTTATGCCTCCCACTTGCAAATCAATACCTTGAAGGATATTGATGACCACTGCACTGGGCATCCGTCGACTGACCTAGTGATACATGGCCAATACTAACGGGCAATGATGGATTTTAGAAGAAACTCGACACTTGATTAAATTGTAACGAAGATTAATCAAAACAAAACACCCCTTTCCCTTTTCCGCCAGTCCTAACCCATCGATTCCATAAGGTCACCTTGCGTAACACGAGCCTAAGCTTCGATAAATGTACAAATCCATTAATTGCAATAATGGGGATTGGTATTGAAAAGAACTATTTGTCAAGCTGTGTCTAAAGCACGGTATTGACGACCAGGAAGCAGAGTGGAAGGCTATGCATGTTGCCCTGTCATATCTCACACCTAGCATTGACTCACTAACGATTGATTGATTGCAAAATCGGAGCAAATAGCTCTTCTTCCCACAGCAGCTGAAAGCTCTGTGCCATCATATTATCAGCATCACCGCAACACCACCAAGGTAATCGGAGGGAACGTATGCGACAGAATACTGAAGGATTATTCGCAAATTTGTTGTTCAATAGCACACAGAGAGCGCTCGCTGCGTCCAAGCCTTCTCTGCTGCAACTGCCGCAGCAGCAACTCAAAAGCGAGCGAAATCGCTTCACGCCAACAGAACCGATTCCGCCGCTACTAGTTTATAGGAGATACTCTATGCCCCAATTTCTCATGGTGGCGTTGTCCTGGTACTAGCATACCAGTACGCTTTTCATGTGAGTATCATTAATAACTATTTACATTAATTACTTTCATTAGGATTTTTTTTTACTTGATTTCACTCAGATTCGGTTATATAGTCATACTTCATTGTACAAATTGTGTGTACTCCAGAGCTTCATCATTAATTAATATCCATGGCATGTTATAACTCTCCCTTTTTCCTTACTGTGAGATCTGATTTTTTTTCTTCGATTTGATCTTTTCCGCGATCGGTGACACGAAGCGAAATTGCTTAAGTAGGCAGCCAAAATTGACCCTTTGGAAAGATAGCTCAATCTTGGCTCCAAGCTAAAACTTGGAACCCATATGATGTGATATGCTCAGCTGCTATGGGTGTGGGTAAATGCACATTAAACTATATTATCGTTGAAATCGTTGAAGGAGTATCTCATAGGTTTAAAGCACTGAAAGTGACATTCCATAAATTTGTCTAACATCTTTGAATTGTTTGTTGATTAATTTTGCATGACATTTTTGTGTTACTATGTTAAACAATCACTGAGTTGCATAGATACTCATTATGGAAGCTATTGTATCCATGCCATATACATAATACATGAGTTACATGAATATAGACAAGACGACATTGATCAGTGAACGAAGTCATGTGGTGGTAGCAAACATTGCCTCAATTGATTGAATCGACCCCTTTGTTTGGATGTATTTCCTTTGCTGTCGTCAGTACTCCACCACCTGCAGCTTGGAAAAAAAGTTCCTAAAAGAAAACTATAAAATGAGATCTCAGATCTTCAAAGCTGTAGACGAAAGAAACGCGGATACATCGTTTGCTTGTGCATGCTGAGCACGTCTTTGGAGAAGAAAGATCCGAAGATAGTTTTATTGTGGAAATGTGATTGTCTTCTGATGACGTAACCGGACAAACAAGCAACCCAATCGTCAAAATAACACCCATCGAAAGCAGTAATATATTGACCAATTGTTGTACACGGATCTGTTCGGCCTCATTCATGTACACGAGGCACACATCCTCCGGGCGGAATTGGGTAATTTGATGTTTATTGAATTGCACTGCGTATCAGAATGTGCTGATGAAAGTAGGTCACTTGTCACGTGACGTTCTGTGTCTGTTGGGGCTCAACAGCAAAAGCATACAGAGTGCTTAGATTCTCAAATATTTTTAGGACGGAACGGAACACAAGACCCTTCCGCGCATGCGTGCGTCTGAACAGCTGAATCTCTGGGCCACTCCTGGCGCCACAAGTGCTTCCTAATGGAGCCGCGTCCCCCTTCGATTTGAACTCCAGACATGTGGACCAATCTTTGCGTGAATATTCGCAATTGCAGGATGAATAAAACCTGACGAGAACCGTTTTTCCCTCCAAACCGAGTTACTTCTTCTCGGTGATTGCCGGAAAATTCGTCCTGTATATTTTGTCACTTCGATAGATTGCTCAGCGGTCACTGGTCTCCGGCATGCGCATGTTTTGAGTGCGCCATAGCTTCATCAGAGTGTGCATGCACAGGTGTTGGGCGTACACGCATGATCAACCCCACGGCTATTATATTCTTGATCGGTTGTCGATGTCATGCGCTCATTTGTCCATTGACCTCCGTTCATTTCATTTAAAAAACGTGTCAGATGTATACGTAGTGTAGTATTAACGCTTCCATTCCAGCTCAGTGGTTCACTTCTACAGAGTTCATTGACACAATCAGTTAAACACGTGCTTAACCATTCAGGGCAGTGTTTGGCTCTTCGGCCTTCGACATCAACAAACACGGGCTGTGTCAATCACTTCTGATGAGTACATTTTGCAGGGATTTGTTCGACGCGAGGGCAGAGCGACTCTATTCCCTTCTGCGCCTTTCAATCAAAGCATAATCCCTCCCACGAGGATGCGCGGGAATGTCGAAATCCGGATTAGGAAAAGAAGTGCAAATGGTCGGCCTTTGTTCTGTGCGCATGCGCGAGATTTTATGAGTTTTCACGAGATCTTACGTAGATGAAGTTTCGTAGTAGTGAAGTCATTCTGGTTTGATGTACGAGAACATAAACTGTGTTTGGCATCGTCTGCCCCCCACCCCATTAGAAGATTGCCCTCGACACACCCTCACATCCAACTTGCATCACAGGCTTGATAGAAACAGAGCCTATTTTATACCTTTCAGCTTTTCAGCCTCGCGTAAATTCGCTAAATTCGCCATTCGGATATTCCCCTGTGACCTAAATATACACAGACATTCATTCCGCCAATTATTCGCGAGTATGACTCTGTTAGGACCAACTTTGGTGCCATCAAAAGTGATTTCTCATATACTCACTGTTGCTAAGCACCCGGTTGCTATGGTTCCCTCTTTTATGAGTGTAATCTCCAAGGGAACAGGTGATAATCAACGCAAAAAGCTCGATGACATCTTGATAAATCAGCCTATGGGATGGTTTCTCCGCTGTGAGTCGCATGGCTTTCGTCAAAGGAATGCAGTTTTTACAATCACGATCATCTAGAATTCTAGGGGCACCGGATAGCTCAATCGGTTTAACCGACTGACTACAATCCTATACCGACCGTGGGGGTCGAGGTCCCGGGTTTGAGACCCGATCAGGCCACCGGCGTTATGATTGTGAATTATGATTGGTATAATTGTAATTCTTCGGTGACTCTGCAGTGCTGCCCAACTGCGTAACAAGGCCGGGCGCTGTGTACTACTGTCTATGGTGGTATGCAGGATAAAGAACCCTTGGAATTTATCGATAAGAGTAGGGGGAAACCCCGGTCCCGGGCCTTCTGTTCTGGCGCCCGTATCACCCGAATGGGTTGGGTGGAGCCGTAAAACCCCATCACGCACGCACGCATCATCTAGAATTCTAGATTACATTGAGAATAGTCTATTAGTTGAATTTCGGTGATAAATGATTGGATTGTTTACTTTAGGACACATATTTACGACGTAATAGATCTTTTTATCATGTTTATTCTTTGTCAGATAATTAGTAATTATTATTGACTATAGTATCCAGTTCACCTGACATTTAAACACGCGAGCACATCATCGTACCGCGGTTAATATGTAATATATATTGTCTTTGATCCATAAGAAATGCTGAATTGTTGATCACTCAATCTTGCGAAGAGTTTAACGCAACAAAATCCGACTTAACTTTTCTACGAAAGCGCCCATTGGAATGATGCATGTCTTTTTGACCCGTTTTCTTATTTTACTACACAGCGATCGATATACTTGCCTTTACAGAACAATGCATGAAGATGTATTCTGTGATCCTAGCATCAAAGATGGGTTTGTCCTCAGAGAATTTCCTCAGATGTTAATATGATAGCATTACACCCCACCCACACCCCTACTGATGTCGCAATTGGCCGCCAGTGCCGCTGGCTGAAAACATGGCTAAGGTTGGCTACTGGCGTCATGGCCGAAACCGATTTTTTTTTTAATCGTGGGTTGTTTCCAAAATATTCTGGCACATAAATGGTTTTCGTCATTTTCATAATCTAACTTATAAACAAAACGCGTTAAGAAAAGACTAAACTAGACCTATACACACAATGCTCTACCATTGCATAAGTGATTGATTCAGTGATAACCATCATGACATGAATTGCACGCACGGGATACGCAGGTGGCTAAGTCGCCTTTGAAACGCTCGGCTTCCGCGTGTGGATAAGACAAGTTGCAAGATCTCACGTTATAGATGACAATCTTAAGCCCACTTTCCTTTTGCATTGGAATCCCAGTTCAGCGAAGGGCCACGCCTGATGTCAGCATTGCAGCAGCGAACTGTAAGATGTCGGTGCTTGATTATGGAGGCCCATCGAGACATGGTAGCACAAGCGTTGTAGCTCACTTGGGAGGCTACAGGTTCCAACTCCATCGGGAATGACTTCACCGTATTGTTCATTCTGGAAATGGACTCTCCATTAAGCAATAGGGCCATGCGATAGTCATTATACTACAACTAATAATTAATATAATACAAGCTATCGTGGTCAATTGACCTGGTGTTTGGAAGTTTATAACATCCGGTCGCTCCGATATTGAGTATTGTCTCAAATTAACGGGATTAATCCGAATAATAGGATTATGTTATCCATTGTCCTCGTTATTTGGGGTCATGCTAACTACATATCCTAAGTGCAGCACACAACATTCTGTGAAATAACATACATATTTACTATTGACAAATTGGTGTTGACATACGTGCACCTTTGAATAACATATACATAGCGCACTCTGCCTTCTATTAGGTCTTACCAATGCGTTCAGCACTTGAAGTGGTCACGTGCCGCCCAGTGTGTGTGTGTGTGTGTGACTCTGACCTGAAAACGGGTCACGTTTTGCGAATACAAATCTGGAATTTCATTTTGCTTAATCGCTTCTTGGTACAGGACAACAAAAACACAACCGGAGTGTGGCTTCATACAGGATAAAGGTGCATCTCTACTGAGTAGAAGTGTGCTATTTGATGACAGAAGACGCCTGCCAAGTCAGGCAACGTGTGTTCGGAGCGTGTGCCTTCTAAAGACCGTTCAGCATTCGGCCCACGGGCAAAGGGAATTTATAAAAGACATCGCAGAGGTCACTAAGCAGACAATCTCGAGCAGTGCTGAAAGGACAAAAGATTGCTATGATTGATGATTGATAGCGGGCATTAATTCTGTTGCAGTTTGTGAAGTGAGCATGTGTCGGCGAAAATGAACATTCTGAACGGAGCAGCACAGTGGCTGGTCGTGCTGCAGTGTCTAGTGCATCTCACAGGTGAGTTATATCACATACGGCAATGACTCCAAGACCCTATGACAAATTTATTTTTTTTTTTTTTTTTTTTTTTTTTTTTTTTTTTTTTACAAAACAAAGCTCACTGAATTGATGTTTAAAATTCTTGATAATTTAAATGGGAAAAATTTCCCAGGGGTAAAATCGCATGAATGTGCAGCGATTTTGAAAAAAAAAAAGAAGAGAGTATAAAAAGTGGTTCACCTTTTCACGTTTTCCATTATCTTGTCAAGTCGAGTTTTTCCCTATTTTCAGGGACAGCAGAAGTTGGTTATTGCTCATTCCCAGAATTCCTCTGGCAAGCAGCATCCGGTACGATCAACCGGAAGTGGTACGGACGCACGGAATTTTTTCAAAATACGGAATTCTGGGAAAGACACACAGAAGTGCTCACAAAACAGACGGAAATCTCAATACGAGAAAAAGTATATGCCCCGTGCGACAGAGACATAGAACCGGATGAAACCACTGTCCCATGCTACAGGGAGGATATTGTGATGAATTTCATCTGCATAGCTGAGGAACCACAAGGAAAGTACAGACTACAGCAGAACATCAAAGGGTAGGTGAAGAATCTGGCCCAATTCATGAAGGCAGCCACAGTGCTTCTATTTATTCATCGATTCCACCTTACCCCCCCTGGCCAGCCTCGTTTTAGGGCGCCCTCGTGCCTTGGCATGCTGCTCAATCAAGTTGGGTCGTTAAGCGAGATGCCCTCTGCCGTTAAGACGCACCAATTTTCGCGCGTCCATTCCATTAGGACAGAGCTTATGAATGCATGTTGATCCCGTCTGGTCCTCTATGCAGAACCTCATGTGACAATTGGCCAACCATAACCTCATGCAGGGTGATAAACCCAACGACTGTGATATCATTCGGTTCATATTTAATCACTTGATGTGTGGATCAAAGGATAGCTTTAAGAAATTGGCTACAATAAGCACATCCAAGCATGCACCGGGTCTTCATCGTAATTGGCCTCTGTTGGGCGCGGGATCAAACAGAATTGACGCACTGCCGAGTTATGGCTGATAGCCGATTAGTATGAGCGCAATTAAGCGCCTCAAGGTACGCGGAATAAAATTGCATAAAACTGGTTGATTGCTGACCCAGGAACTGTTGTATACTGTAACTACCTTTATGTGAATGCTTCACTCTAAGTGCAAGCGTCCGAAAGCATTCGTCTCCTAGAAACCGCGGTGATGTTCATTCACATGCTCAATTGCAATTCGAAATGAAAGACCAGGTTGGGCAAAAGACCATCTTGCATGATGCACATGTTGATGTGAGTTGAGAAACTAAGGGTGCGGGGGTGTTCGGCTCTCAAAACTCACGCGAATCAATAAATTTGTTTTGCGCAAAATTGATCCTCTCTGACGCCATTTTTGCTGGCTGTAATGACACCGGAAATAATCCACCTCTAGCCAAAGCCGCTTACGAGAAACGGTGCAAAATATCGGATTTTTGCGCCAAAATGAACCATGGAGACCGGAATAGACCGGAAATGTTCGATCTGGCTTCGGCTGACAGACGATATGATGGATCCGTGGAGGCGGATGAGATTTCAAGCCATATGTTTTGGAATCTTTTCAGCAATTTGTCATTGTGAAATCATTTGATGCTTTTATTCTCAGAGAATTGACATTTAGCTGCATACAATTCGTCAAGAGGAATGACAATCTTATACAAATCCGGAAAGGTAAATCAGAATTATCGACTCACTTCTTACTCTTTGGGCGCTGAATCTTTTGCAGCTCCGTCAGAAAGTGCAAACGAAGACTGGTTGTGTTACGACCAGCACCTGGTCCACGACGAATGGCCGTGGATAGGTGAGATCTAAGTGCACATGTACTCGTATTTATTATCACACTACACATTTTAAGAGCAGTTTTAACTTATACGAATTCAATATTTTAGTGAGGCCTAATCAACTCATGGTAATTGAGCACACCGCAAATGCATGAGCCAATCATAGCAGTAATCCAAGCCACCAAGTATGCATACTGAGAGAAATCGCAGATCATGGGACACAAACAAATGCCATTCTCATTAGCTGGAATAGACCCTGCTGTTTTACCAAATTCAGAGAAGCAGTTGATCCGCCGCATTTGATAAGCAATTGTGTTGGCTGCATCACGTGATCTCATGCAACCACAACGACTTGCATCCACAAACGAGAGTTGGTAAGAAATTTGCAAGATGAGCAGTAGTTTAATGAAATGTTTCAATTGCGTTAGAGGTCTCGATTCAAGAGAATTACACTCAGGTTCAAAACAAACGCACTTTTTGATTGCGCGTTATTCCTTGTATGCATTGTGTTCATTCAAATCACTTGTGAACCCAATCACGAACATTGGGAAATATATTGCCTTAACTTGGTTTAAGGGGTCGAAATTGAATGTCAAAGAATCATGAGCTCTTAATCGGCTACCAACAATTGCGTGGAGATGAGAGGCAGCTAGTTATCATATAAAACAAAGATTATTTTCAAATATGTGTATTTGTCCCACCGACACAATGCCTGGTTTGACCACTGCCATTGTAAACCGAATAGATCAGACGCGTATACTCAAGGCTCATGCCTCGGAGCCACTACAGTTCCTCATATACGCTACCGCTTTGACGGATGGGCTCCATTTCGTTGTCTCTCCATTGAGGGATTAAGAGCTTTTTCCTATTCAGAACCTTTTGCTTTACATTGTCATCGCTTTGGATCCACCGTGTATCAGAAAGAGGTTCTTGAATTAGGTCGGGCTTTCTGTACATGCATGCCATATAAATGTCTTGCCCTGATAAACCTTTCCATATTACGCAATCGATTTGTTTCTAATCCTAAATATTTCTCAAAAAGCTGCTGAGATCCATGATTGGAGCTTTTGTGCCTTCAGCGGCGGTTTCGACTTCACAGCGACGTCATTTCCATCGAAGGAGGTGAGCAGTCAAACCGAGACGAAATTGACAAAATTTCTCCAAACTTTCACCAGGAGAAATGCGCGGACGAGTGGCGTCCATCGAGAGTGGAAAGCGAGTGTACTCGAGGGGACGGCCTCTCATTTTATTTTCCTTCCCAGAGATGCAATTTATTTCATGTATCTAAATTAGGTAAGCCTTTTATTCTCTAACTCCCATGCAGCATGTTGTCCGTATTGCGCTGTTTTGACACAGATTTCCACTTCCAATGTTGGGCATCGTGGCACGAACACGATTTTACGTTTGTTCTTTTTGGGGAGTGGAGTAAAACACCAAGATACGTGCTGGTAAGTCAAACCCCACGTCACACCATTATTACATAACACTCTACCTCAGCGAATTCCAAAACATGGCGACATCTATGATGAATTCAAAGCGACACTCTACCTCAGTCCAATTGCGCCAGTTAATCCTACGGGGGCGCCACAGTCACAAGTGGGTTACATTGACCTAGAACTGCTCAGGAGCGGTAGGGCTGGGAGCTATGGATTCATACGATTTCGATATTATTTTCTATCAGAACCTGGCGTTTGTTACGATGCGAGTCGTAAGTGTCGCCAACTGATGGCGGAAGGCAAGTGTACCAACAGTGGATTACACCAATACGCCAATTTTTGCAAGAAATCCTGTGGTTTGTGCCGTGAGTGATAAGCATTTCGCAACGAATAACGCCCTGACTCAAGAAATGAACAGAGTTTGCAGGCTCAACCCGGCCCGAATGCCACTTCCCATCAGGCTTGCAGGGCGACTGGGTGGCCTTCTCTTCCTTGTGGCCACAAGAACAGGAGCAGGTCAGCGTGGGAACTGGTCACCTCCGCTTTTCATCGCTGCCCACCATGATATGCAAGAGTCGACACTGGCATCAGACATTCTATAAAGTGTACTCAATATTCAACAATGGCTGGTTGGTCTTGAACTCTTCCACCGTTATATTTCCATTTCAACTTTTATTTCAAGTCGACCTAGATTCAGCTGCGTTGACCTCAAAGAAGGGGATGGTCACACCATCAACTTCAGGCTTTGTAGGTCACATTAAAATTGTACAACACTTGAAATAATTTCTGTTATCCCAGCTAGGAGTGATCTTTTTGACCAATCGTTTGACATGTGTACATTCCGTGATGACCCCTATCCCTTAGGCGGTCTGGTCCGGAGCTCAACCTATAAGCTATTTCTCCGTGAGTGAATTCGCGCCCATCAACGAGACATTCTCAATATGACATTCTAACAGCCATGGAGAGTATGTTTCTCGGCAGCTGTGGTGTCGGAGGAGAGGCATCCGTGCAGCTGAAGCTTGCAGATGGTCGAGAATGTTCTGGAAGTGTCTGGGATGTCAACTTGAACACGTGTGAAGCATCCTCACACCTTTCCATGCAAGCACCCTCGTGCTCATCACATACTAAATTAGGTTCGTCCGTTTTTATTCATCTTCTCGCGGTGCAATTTGTTTCTTCCACAGAATTTTTATGCTCAGCTTTCCTGAAGCTGTCTTCAAATACGTCATTCTTGGTCACGATGACGTCACACGAACCACAGTACATTTGTTGGGTGAGCTTTAAGCACTAAATACTTGACGTAATGATGATCGGTTGAAAGCATGCAGTATGTGCTCCTGAGTTGTGTACAGGGACGTTCTATTGCAATTGCACAATGGAATAATTAATCGGCTGAAAGGCATCGTGCGTAGTACTTCACCCGCATTGCCGGGATATTGCGTCATATCGTGTACCGTCCTGCACGTGCAGTTGCTTACCACTATGTCCTTTGCTAATGACGTCACGCTGCCATAATATTCATAATCGAAGACAGTTATTACGTCCTAATATATACACAATAAAATTATGAGTATTTTACAACTTAACTTGGGTTAAGCATCAGGTTGAATGCTTCTGTAGTATTTACCTTTGATTTCCTCCTTTAGTAGACTTTTTGGTTACCATAAAAATGGCTTTTATAGTGTTCTAATGAAAAAGGTAAAACGTGAAGCTTTGATCTTTTTCTCCGACCAATGCCCTTTGAAAAGATTCATGATTAGCCAGGCGTGGGCCTGTTTGCCGTCCTCTGCTGATCCAGTGCTGTTCTTCAGGTGCAAACCCAGCGCTCTTCTCTTGTGATAGTCCACGACCGCGTGCTGTGCGAAACAGCAGCTAAGCCTGTCTTGCCAAAGCACATAGGAGATATCGTCTCCTTCACAGTCTTTAAAGGTCAGTTGAGGTCATTGACCAGGTCAAGGTTGGCCTAATTGTTTGGTCAAATCCTCCTGTCATCGGATTGTCGCGTGTTGCCCGCAGATCTGGAGCACAAACCGTGCGGGAAACTCATCGAAGAGAAGCCGACAGAGGAGGAGGGGGCAAAAACCGATTCCCACAATGCATCACCGGAAGCGCACGTGGCGCCACGCATGGACGCGGCGGTGACTCCACTCGACACAGATAGAACGCTTTATCGAAGTCATCAGAGTGACAGTCGTGATTATGTGCAAGGACACAGGAAAACGGCGTACAAAAAAGTTCGATCTCGCAAGAAGCATCGACACAAAGACAGAAATCGAACGAGTACTGAATACACAGGATGGGAAATTACGCGTAGTGATGACGTGACCGTTATTCCGATTCAAGTGGCGCTCGGTAGGTCACATGGGCGTGGCCACTGTCATGTTAGTGACGTCACAGTATTAGCCATGCTGCAAGTTTTGCATGCGTGGATTTTCTATGCCTGCTCATGAATGATGTACAGCAATTGTGTTCTTATATACCGTGCACCTATCGAAATGAAAATTATATTAAGTGTAATAATATTTGTATTGTTGTAATGTTGTTGCGGTGTACCAAGTGTAATAAAGATTACTTCTGTTATCATTACAACGATTACTGAGTCGTGCAGGCAACTGGGTTTTGTGAGTTGCGCTGGCAGAAATTATACCTGGCTCTGGCTGACCTCCTGGTTGATTTACGGAGAGCACTATTTAATTCAGAGGTTATTGGTAGATGTCGACGCACTTGCTTTTTTCATATATTACTCTCCTAAGATCAGATAGCTTCTCATTCATTTTAGCGCAATCGTGCGTTTGTCAACTTAGCTCTGGTATGGGCTGTAGAAGGATGCGATGATTCACTCTATCAAATGCAGCATTGAAGTCCATGGATGCTACAATCTATACGCCAGCAGAAAGTAGGCAAGATGTGGTTTCTGTTTCGCCGTTTTGAGGCTATGTATTTTGTGCTCTGTAAGGGATTGAAAATGGCGCCGACAATAAAAATTCAGCTTTAGTGAATTTGCGTTCATAAATCGTTTGAGTGGATGGAAAATGTTTATTCAAAAATACAACTGGTAGCTGGATTGTTACATGAAAATTGGTAAAAGGGATATATTAAGAAACATCTTTGACTTGAGTTGGCTGCCAGGTGGCGATGTCAAGGTTTATTATAACAATCAATATCCTGGGTCGAGTTCACAGTTGTTGGTAACTGGCATCCGAATACCTTGTTCATTATTCATCGATGACGTCATTCAAGGACGGCGGGGTTGTCCAGTTGAACGTATGAACATTGTGCTATTGATATGTATGTATGCTGCATTCTCGAATGAGCTCAGAAAAAAAAGGTTATTAAAGAGTTCACTCGAAAACCACAGAAATGGCATACGAGAGATTAAGGCCAGCCCAGAGGAGTCTTTTGCGCAAAGAGTGAAACATCGCGTTCATAGCGCAGCTTTCATAGCTCCTTGTTCGGTATAAGAACGTGGAATCATAGCGCCCATCTGAGATGAATGAGACCTCACGCTAAACTCATAGAGATTAAATATGTAGCATAGTTTCACACATTGTCGACACGACTAAACGTCGACTACTTCAGTACCTGACGCACAGTTCCATTTTGTGGTCAAACAAGTCAAACCTGTCAACCCAAAATAAAATATTGTGAAGAGTGGAATAATTGAAGGGATGGAGAACAGAATAACTGGCCATTCGAAGGGGTAAGGAGATTTCAAAGAGCATTAACGACTCGTTGCAGACTCAGAGTTAGTTGGTTTTGTACGTGCGTTTGGCATTGCTTATGGGCTTCACGTGGTTGCTGGGTCTGCTGCAGAATGCCGTTCGCGGCATGCGCTATGCCTTCATCGTGTGCAACGCTCTCCAGGGTGCTTGCATTATGCTCGCTTTTATCTGCAAACGCAGAGCTCTTTTTTTGGTTATAACCAGACTGTTTGCTTTGAGGAACGAATCTCTCGGCTCATCGGTAAAATCTGCTGTCACAAATCTGCAGACAGCATAAATTACTAGTATGTGTTTCGTATTTTGAATGAATCCTCCATCTCCAATACTTTGAAGGCGATAGATATATTATATCTAATTACGTTGAAGATAAATGATAATTATTTTATGACCGAATCAGACATTTTCAATTTCATTCGGCTGCATCGCTGCTAATATTTTGTTTGCTTCGATAAGAAAACCTCTAGTTCAGACTCCGTGTGGCATCAACCACCGATTTTCATATTTTGGTCAAATTGATCTTGGGAAATCAGTATAATAATTATTCAGTTTGATTCTAGATTAACAATTGTTGGGTGTAACGATTGTGATCATACTTTGTGTATACATATATTTGTGGTCTGAGTTTTGTTGTATTTTAGTAGTATCCCATAACTCATAGATTGTTTTGATAATAAATATATTTAATTATTCTCATATCCTTTAAAATGCAAACAGGTCATTTTGTGTTATGATAGGGTGACATAACACTGATCTGCATAAAGGCAAAGTATAAAACACCACCTGTTTTCCTTACATCTTATACGCGTACCACATCTGTACTATACTAGCTATATAGTTCTCCTGAACGAATACATAATTATTGTGTATTTACAATAATGTATAATTAGTGTCTTATTTTAACTCAGAAAGTAGAAGAAAATTTAATACGCATCTGGAACAGAATGGAACATAAATAATATCTCTAACATAATTATAATTCACTGATGTGTAAAATTAAAAATTAAAATGTTTTTATGAATCGCTTATTATTATTAACCACGCAGACGAGACAATGATCTTGCTTACCGACACCTGACCTAGCTAGCTTTCCGAGT
>KB298688.1:637241-664795 GCA_000328365.1 Capitella teleta | reverse complement strand
CTATCAATCGTAGCAAGCAGTTCGATCCATCTGCACTGAAGGCGATTCTTATCTTCAGTGTGTCACACTGACCCGTGCTGACAGTCCCTTCAATAATCATGCATGTTTTGATTTTAACTCCTTCAGTCCTTGTGGCTTGTGACAACAACCCGAGTGTTGTCACCGCCGGGGGCCTTAGAAGTTCCAAATCACAGTCACAATCGTCATCCGAGTCCGGTTCCTTGTCGTCATCTTCATTAATCCAGTATTCGTCTATCAAATCATACACTTTTTGGTGATTTTCAGTTGAAGAATTGAAAACCCCGCGAGTTTGTCTTGCATCTCGAGAGAAATGGGTCGAGTCATGGGTTCACGACCCGGCTCAACCAATCAGTGAGCGAGCTGGTTCATTTACATATATTTTAGGTCAAACTGCGGATAATATCCACGACATAGTGCTTCTATTTTAAGCTTTCTGCTTCTTTCATTTTATTTAATACGTGACGTAGGACTGCATTATAAGAGAGTTCCCTTGCAGATCTTCTCATTGATATAAAATATGGCGGGTTTTGCTGAAAAACTACTGGCGATCCGGGGGGTCAAAAACCATGATAATCGGCCATTGTTTCGGACTTTTTTCTATAATGCCTAGAGGGTGCTGTTGGAAAATATCATATTTGAGGCACTTAGGATGTTAATTCATGCCTAATACTTCGGGACATGGTGCATGGATGATTTATGAAGGCTCTGAGCCCAAAACCTGAAAACCGCTTATAATCACCCCACATGGTGTTTTTCGCTCATAGCTCGCTTTCGCAATTTGCGACTTGTGACCGGTTTTGCCGTGGACGCTCACATATGTGATCCCCAAGAACCTTGCAGGGATATTTGATGTGGATGGTCATAGATGCTGACACTTCGGCCACCGATGATGAAAGGTGTGTTCCCAAAGGAAGGCTGTCCATCGTGTCGTGCCTCTGGGAGATAATACTTCGGGGATATTGATGTTCTGAGATCGTTGTTTGACCCATCAGCGCCAACTAAGTCAAGAGCGAGGACTGCACGGAGAAGCATACTTATGATTGTTTGTGAAATCAACAGAATTGGTAATGACGTGAATTAAGGTGAATGCACTTATATATAGATTTACAGATAAGATGTCACTTTCTAATCACCGCTGGAACTTGCATTAAGAATAAATTATGCCGTAATTATGCATGATACTGATCAACCACATGGCAATTATCTCAGCCTATGGGTCAAGCACAAATGTGTGATCACATAACATAGGGTCACTCACATAAAATTATAATAATTTTAATGTACGGAGCAATTATTTATCCAGATATTTTAGTGCCTGCACTCCAGCTGTTAAGTGTTCACTTTTTACAACCTTCTGTGGTAACATTTATTCTGGCCACTGCTGGTCTATTTTTAAGAAATCGGCCATGAGGAAATTGACGATTGCTTTTAACAACTCATTTCGTCGCTTCATGTTTTACCCTCGGTTTTGTAGTGCCAGTGGAATGTTTGCATTTAACCATGTTAAATCTCTTAATGAAATTCTTAGACATGCTATTTTTAACTTCCAGAAGCGAATTTTAAACTCAAGCAATAATCTTATTTGTTCAATTTTATCGTGTACGGTCTTTAATTCATCTTTGTGGCATCATTGGAAGTCTGTTTTATTTATGAATTGATGTGATGCATTGCTTATTTATTATTTATTATTTTTATTTTCATCTTATTTATTTCATTTATCATATGCATGTATATGGATTTCAGTCTGAAATAAACTATTATTATTATTATTATTATTATAAAATAGATGCAATGTTCTATCTGCACGCATTGACAAACTGACAACGAGTATTCAACATACGACGGTAAAATCTCGAAACGGATTACCAGAATACCATTCCGCAAAGAGAAGTGCGAAATTCCATTGTATTTACAGATGGTTAAATATTGATTTAAATGCAAATGTGCATTGCGATTTTCTTTTTGTTTGTAGAATGAGCAATTGGTCCATCAAACGAGTCACCTGTTAGCTTGTTGTCATCGGTGTGTGCCTGTGTCATTATATATATATATAACCAGTGAACCAGTGAATGTCTAAGCATGAGGATGAAATGACAAACATTGAGTATCGACGTCAACGGTTGGAGAAAAGTAGCCTTGTCATTTCATCGTCATGCCTTGCCACACCACGCTTTCTTTTTTTTGTAATCTCCTTTAGCTACCCTTCGCAAACGATATTTCGGCCATCAAAGTTTATAGAAGAAGAACCGTCCCCCGTATATTTTTGTTAGATGCCCTTTGGAGCAATGATGACAGATGAGAGACGACCTCAACACAAAACTACGCTATCAGTCCGCGATGCATCTAAACTAGCATTAAAGGAAATGAGGGGTTAGTTCTAATGAGTCTCTATGGAAAATCGGTAGATAGAGGCTTTTGGCAAATCCTTTTGAAATGATAGTGGCTCATTTACATGCATAACTCCAAGAGTGGAAGCAAATGTACTCACGAAGATGGAAACCCTGCGTGTGCAAGGTTTATACGATTATAGTCATTTGTTAAACAGGTAGAGCAGGCCCTCGTGTTAATAGGATAATGTTTTAGAATGATGAAGCATACCTAATATAAGTTATTTTGAGGACCTATCCAATAATGGGCAAATACAATGCTTTGCTAAAATACAACCATGGCTCGGTGGGGTCACATATCCATGGTTATGCATCTTCGTATAGCTTATCATTATGGGTATAAATTGACAGATATTCGTGTCTGAATATCACGATATAAGGACGGGTGAGGCCCTGAACGTACCATTATGCAATGCTTTAGGACGTCTGCCGATGTTATCTCTCCTATTTCATCATTTGCTGGCCTTGTTCTGGAACTCCCACGTGTTCTATGCGGTGAATATCTTTATGGAAGGCACACAAGCGAATATAATAGCGCACGTATGTTCTCTTTTACTCACTGACAGAAATATTTACTGGGAAATGGAACGCAGATGGGAGTCAGGCGGACAGGCGTTGTGTTCATGGAGCAGTCAGAACATGTAAATCCCTTTGCATTAGTTGTTCGATTGTGGGTCCGAAAACAGTGACAAGACAGGATGTCCGCTCGCTTTAGTGGCATGTGATGTGCCTCATTCGCAGCTATATTGATCTATGACGTCATCGTGTGTTACTGGATGATCCATTTATCAAGTGAACATGCATAAAACTCAGGAGCATCGCGTGCTGCGGGAGAATAAATTCAATTGAGGATAAGCAATAGAAACAGACGGACGTTGATTGAATTCTCTAATCTTATTATCTCCCATTGTGGTAAAGCCAGCATAAAAATATGTTTCAAAGAAAGCAGAAAATAAGGTTAAAACAACCATTTCTGACGAAGGCAATTTTATCTTTAAGCCAGAAGAAGTTGTAAATTGTAATACAGCAATACAGCTGTTTGTTAAATTTCCAGTTTTACGCTCAATATAATTGTACTATAATAGTACATTAGCACTGACATTATCACAAATCAAACATTATCTAACATGCAGATAGATCGGTGTATGAATGGATGTATCTTTGGGTGTTTCTTTACTTCTCGTACTCAGTACTATTCAAGGCGTTCTCAGCTTCCTTGCTCTCACCTTCTGTGTAGACACAGTCTTGGTGTCAATCTCGTTGCCATTCGTTCTCGAATACGGCAATTGACATCTTGTAATAACAGTAATTTCCTCATTCAGAGATGCAATTAATTTGCTGAGATTAATACGTGCGGCTAATGAACCATGTCCATCAAACAAAAAGCTCCCCCTTGAGATATTAGCGACAGCTTTCCATGTCATGATTTCCATGTTGTAAATTACATTCTCTGATATAATTGGATCACGAACAAATATTTCTCGCCTCACCAAGAAGATTTCATTAACCCAGATTGTTTCACAGATTTTATCGAACAATGTTCATCACTTTTTTATTATCCAGTGATTACCGTTCTAGCACAACCTTCAATATCGTGTCCTGGAAAAAAAATAATAATCGTGCCATTTCTATTATCCGATTACTCAACATTGAAACCATAATTACAGTTATAGAAACTAATGTTCCATTGTCTGAACCACATGCATAACAGCATCAATGTGGTCTTTATATTGTCAAGTAGGCTTATTATAACTTTCTGATCAAGAGGTTTATCAAAAGAAAGTCACTTCTTTAATCCCGTTTATTGGTTTAATGGAGTACTTATTAACTACGCATGCAACATAAAATATTCAAATGATCGACGTCTACAATATATCACAGAGATTAGCTGGCTCTCAATGCACTGCATTATATCAGCATGACACTGCATCATATCAGCATGGCATTGCATTATATCAGCATGGCATTGCATTATATCAGCATGGCTGTGCTGAGGTGCGCGTTACCAAGGAGCAAACGAGACCAATTAGGCCCTTCGTCGGGATCGGAGTTCCAGGAGATCGTTAGGATCAGCATTTAATGAGAGTACCTCCAATATTCACTGCATGCACCATTGCTATTATCACAGTTGAATGTTGCATGATTCGCAAGCAGTCGGTTGGACCACAGAGCTGCAATCCTCTGGCGACCGTGGAGGTCGAGGTCCCCCTACCTGCAGAGGGCCATGGGCGTTATGAATTTGCATTATAATTCCTTAGTGAATCCGCAGTGCTGCTGTAATAAGACTGTGTGCTGCGTACCACTGTCTATGTCATTATGCATGATAAAGAATAGCTGGGATCTGGCAGTCCCGGTTCCGGGCATCAGTTCCGACGCCTGTACCACCCGGAATGGAAAAACGCTGCATGAAAAACAATCCTAGATCTTCGACCAAGGCCTGAAATTTCCTTTTTATCTTGTGTTGACCATATTGCAGTCATAGCTGTTGTTTGTGTCTTGCGTATGCAAGATTGCATCACGGTAATTAGCTTAATTATGTTAGCCTAATCACATAATATACATCACAAACTTTGCAATGATGTCCCTTGGATTCCCTATTTGAATCATGTAAACATCTCATAAGAATGTATATCCACATTCCAGCCAATAGGCACTTAGCTGAATAACAAATCTCCGTCTCTCAGCAGTCCACGTGGGGTGCCTTATCATGAGGGCTTATCTGGCCAATGCCTTCGGGTGCCAGCCACATAAAGAAAAAACTGCCTTTTGCTCGATATATTTTTATGATATGTCACTCTTCAGCACAAAGTCCTTGTTGTGCTTGCTGAGCCCTACTCACAATGAAGCAGTATTTAATGGCTCAGCCTGAATAATATTATGCTCTGCATAGCTTACTCTGACTTTGCCTAATGACAATCATAAATCTGAGCATCTGTCAAAGAGCATCTCTGTGGAATATGTTGGGGAAATACGGCAAAGCCGCCATTCCCAATCAAATCCTATAATATAACATGGTGGAAACAAACCTAACCATTGCTATATATACTAGTACTCAATAAATGCAATATACCATAATATCATGTTTTCGTTTGGTTTTGATCGGGTTAGGGGTATATATTAAATATTGGCGCATGCTGTAACTAACTAGCATGTTACTGAAACTGGTATCCGGAAGAACATCTTGAAGTCAACACAAGTAAAATAAAAAAAGGAAATTTTAGGCCTTGGTTCTGGCACAGTACATATATATATAGATACTTGATCGAATGGAAATCGCAACGCATAAGCACAATAGTTATAATGCTATGCAAAGGTTACCTGAGAATGAGGTAATGCTGACTGGAACAATCGACCACACATAATTGGCAAAAATACTCAATTATATTATGTTTTTTTTTTATATCTATTTTATTGTTAAAGTGAGTGAGGAACAGTCGATTCAAACGTCTTTTGATAAGTTATTGACGCCATAACTCAAAATATTAACGATTTATCATCATTTTCCAGCGACGAAGCAGAATCGTTTGTGTTGATGCGTAACCATGGCAACCCTTTTTGGCGCGGGTTGCTTTGCGGAATTCCCGGGGTCTCATGACGTCATTCGCAGCTCCACTAGCGGCAAATATGTAAACCCAACCGATTTTGTGGGATAATTAGAACCACTAAATATGCCATGTAAATGATATTAGGTAACTATTATTCTACTAACTATTAACTATTATTCTGCGCTGGTATGATTAATTAGGGTGTATAGTTCGTGAATTGGTATTATCTCATGCATTTTGGTTCATCTTTAAGAGTGACTGAATTATTCAAGGACATTGAAATAACAAATGAATTATTTTATCCGAAGGATAATAAAATTATTCGTGTGGAATACCTCGGTTACCTAAAGGCTCCTTTGACTGTGAACAATGACCGATGGGGGCACGTATAATAATGCTAAATAAGTATCATTCACACTGCAATTCACTTGCAGCACGATTTTTGTTGGAGGGTGGGTGACTTTACTGTGAACTTGAATGTACAGAGTAGGACTAGTATTGCTGATGGTCTCAATATCCCCTAACCTTATGATCTCGAGCAAATACATCACGGACAGTATAATGACTATATTTTATAAATTTCCATTGATCTATTGGCCCCGACGTGGCTGCCAAAACACACGCAAACACGGCTGCATGACCTACATTCATTGAGAGCGTGCTCGTTGACTCTTAACGCGGTTGCAAATCTTGTTGGCTTCGTCTGGTGTGTCCACTCAGCATATTGTAGTAGTTGGAATGTTTTTTGAGAAGTGTTTACTTGGCTTCTCAAATGACACGTGAACATATAAGAACGTTATGCAAAAATGTTACACGTATGTCCCATAAACCAATAGCAAACAGCACTAATGATCTCTTCTGCGTATTAGTCTAAAACATACCGAGGCTAATAGCTCAAATCTAGTTCCCGTGGTAAACAAAAAAATCTACAGGAAAGATGGCAAGGGTGATATTGATGGGCGTTAACCTCAGAGCAGCAGATAGTATGCGCTCAAAGAAACTATGCAAGTGCAACACCATTCCACCGTTATAAATAAAGTTGCTACTTCAGATGGGTGGCGACCCACAGAGTCACAGATGACTTTACACTAACCACTGGGGGCATATTATTTACAATAGGAATCTATGTTAATAAAAGAAATACTGAAAATTCTATTCTAAAATCGATTTACGCCAAAAACGTCATAGGGGATCTCACGATGCAAACTACGGTTTGACAATCCTGTGTATTAATTGAGTCTATGGTGAATAAGTTTATTTAGTACACTTTTTCCAGGAAAAGTTAAAGTGAGTTTTATGGTTTTATCTAGGATCACTGACGCAACGCCGGTATCTCCGACTTCACAATCTTCTGGTTACTGGAGTCATCAAACCAAGTCATATTCAACTCTTAGGGAGGAAAAATGGAATCCTACACTTTGCAACTGCCGCAAAATTACTCGGTAACTCTTTTTAATGAGTGAGTGAGTGAATGATGGGGTTTTACGGCTCCACCCAATCCGATCGGATGATACGGGCGCCAGAACAGAAGGCCCGGGACCGGGGTTTCCCTTTACTCTTATCGATAAATCCCAAGGGTTCTTTATCCTGCATACCACAATAGACACAGCGCCCGGCCTTGTTACGCAGTTGGGCAGCACTGCAGAGTCTCTAAAGAATTACAATTGTAATTCACAATCATAACGCCCGTGGCCTGATCGGGTCTCGAACCCGGGACCTCGACCCCCACGGTCGGCATTGGATTGTAGTCAGCGGTTTAACCCACTATCCGGTGCCCCTAACTCTTTTTAATACGATTGACCCAATTATCCTTCCGCCATTGATGCCGAATTCCAGTGGGCCAATCCAAAGCCTGAATCAAAGTGTGCCCACAACAGGATGCCCACACTAATTAAAAACTAGCACTAGGCCTCGTGGCAAGTCTCCGGAGCCATACAAGGCAATAATACATTTAGTACCAGGGCCAGAGCCTGTTAATTTTTAAATTGAACCATCAACCTTCTATTTACCGATTGAGTTTTCTTACTTGGGATGTGTTGTTTGCGTGTGACAGTCATCGTGTAAATAATAGTATTCACCAAATGAGAAAGTTTTGGTCCTCATATCTCGTTCAAATCTTGTCCAAACTTAACATTTACAATAATTAGGGTTTTGCGTTTAACTGATGACAACTAATCCAGACTTCCAGGGCATTCGATGTTCTTTCGATGCCTTGTCTCTAAAGTACCTCGATCAGAAGAGGCAGTGTCTAACGTCAGAGATACAACGCTGAGTCCTCACGATTACCTACGCAGAGGGCATTATTCTAACCCCTTCTTGGCGGAAAACGTAATTGTAGCCTGCGTGGGCTTCAAGGAACATATTGGTTAACCACTGCAGTTCTTATAGTACAGTGGCTACATGTATATAGTCACTCAACCCCACTCTTTTCTCTGAAGAGAAGAGTGTACTATGTGTACGAGTTATGACAATTGGTTTCAAAGAATTGGCTGCTGTGATCACTATTTGCAGTGCTGGCTCTCTCTCTTCGCCTATGCGTTAGTGCTTCGTCATTTACTGACATGACATTGATTCCTGCTTAGAAACACATTCTAAGATTAGCTATGAATGCTTTCCCTGCACACCTTTCTTTCTTGGTACCTTGCATTGTGCGAATAAAACACATAACATATATTTATACATGCATCATATGTTTATTCAAGTTATATAGCATAGCGGACTTTAAATGATTATGAATAGAATAAATATTACTTATTCTATTCATAATCATTCAAAGTCCGCAATGCTAAAATATACAATAATATATTTTATTTTAGTAGAAGCTTTCATTTGATATAAAATATTTGTCTTCGTGGGAGCACCAATGTTCAAAGTGTTGTGTCTCCACCATCTCCTGGGGATTCATCATAGCCATAGCCATAGCCATAGCCATAGCCATGGCCATGGCCATGGCCATAGCCATAGCCATAGCCATAGCCATAGCCATAGCCATAGCCATAGCCATAGCCATAGCCATAGCCATAGCCATAGCCATAGCCATAGCCATAGCCATAGCCATAGCCAAGACCAGATTCTTCCTGTTACTATACAAGATGGGACATCTCCCCATTGTGAAAAATAAAAAGAGTATCATAGCTAGAGTGTCCCCTAACTGAACTACTCGCAGTTTCGCACGAAAGTTAAAATAACGTCTATCAGACTAAAATTCATACTATATTTAGCTCATATTTACAGAAAAATTATTAACTAGTTCATAATTTGAGCTTGCTCCGTGCGCCGAAACCGGAATTTATAATGGAGTGAACGAATGACAGGGTTGCCATGGTTACGATTGGCGCGTATAGGAAGTTGGGGGACATACGATGACCAATTTGCATGCGCGATGTCGGATCTGATATACTTACAAGAAGAAGCTCATTTCCATATCTACGGCCGTTATAACAGTTATAAACGTTTTGTTCTGAACATATGGCGACCCAACTGGACCTACAGGTTTTCCGAATGATTCACCTCTGGTGGTGAAAAGCTTGCTTTCCTTCTTGAGTGTGTCCGATTAAACACAAAATAATTAAAACGTTTTCTGATGTACAGTTGTCCATCACGAGTGTGGTTTGGTCACATTTCCTTATCATGGATGAATCTACGTTCATTTTTCAATATCAAAATAGTGTTTTGTTGCCTTATACAGAGGACACTTTTACAGGGATTTTCGTAGCTCGAGGATAAGTTTGAATTGACGAATGAATTGACAGTGAGGAAAACTATGAATTTTATCATTGAGACAAGGGGTTCGATTTCCCTGAGGAACTATGCCACGCGAGGAACGTTTTTAGATTTCACGTCATACAAGATGAATTAAAGAAATATTCATTTTGTATTGTAGCTCTGATTTTTCGAAATGAGATAAGGTACTCTGTGACTTCGAAAACCGTACAACACCGCAAATCTCGACCTGTGGAATATCATTATTACTTCTTGATCAAAATTAAGACATATCGAAAAAGAGGCAGAATGGAAATAATGGATACTATTCCATTGATGCGTAATGTATTTTGATCGAGGAACCTACTGTACGCACGATAAATTAAATCAATGGCTGAGTTGTCCATATTCAAGTTTGTACCATACAATGTTTGTTAACCCTCATTGTCATTTTGGTTATATTGCGAACCTGTCAATTGATCTCCAGATCTGCTTACATATCATTCCATGGAAGCCCATGATATGCACCGGAAAAGGAACTGGTGCAACTGATAAGACAGGTTCTAGAAGTTGGGGGGGGGGGGGGGGGGGGCATTGGCCTCGGGAGGGGGTACAGGAGGATGTACAGGTATATTTATATCAATAGCAGCAGATGGTGCTTGAGGAGATTATCATTTATTGGTATTATAATTACATTGATTTTGAGATTATCTTGTCAGCGAAGGTCGATTAAATAGATTGAGAATAAAATCATTATTCCCATCACTAACGGCAATATCGTGTTTTGTTAGTGCGTTCACTATATCTGTTAGTAATGCGTGTATAACGTACATCGATAGAGACATTCAGGTAATACAATGAACCTTTCCTTTGCGCTCAGAGATTACGGGCAATTTGATATTTATAAGGCAATATTCCTGATGTATCGCTCGGTGTTACTTCAGGTAGATCGATCACTCCCAATGCGTAACTATCGCAGAACTGGGTAAAACCAGCCTGCAAATAATGGTCGGTCGTACATAACATAGTGTCGATATTCCGAGCACAATGATCAATGCATAGTTAAATACAACAGGTAGTCCCTTCTAAGAAAGCGATATAACTACAAAGCCCAAAAGCAGCATGGACGTGCGAGAGCAAGATCTATTGAAATGACGCTGATAGCAATAGTTCTGACACTTCTAAACTCATAAATGCCAGGATCTTTTGAGTATAATTATCATGTCAAAAATTCGTTGGCTTCTCGCGAATAGCTGTTTTTCATATTAACTGTTCGTCATAAGTTATTATCGTTTATCAATAAACATGAGTATTCGTAACACAACTAATGAAATTAATGTTAGTGTTTCTTGAGCTCAAGAATTATTCACACACAGGGGGAAAACAGGCAAATTGAAGAATGAAACATGAACATGACAAAAAAATGTTCTTCGACAAAATAGCAGGTAGATCCAATTTGGAATGCCAATGTATGCGTCTCTTCAGTTGCCCTCTCGAACTCCAAGTGAGTTCCATGTTTTCTTATCTCCTGTCAGCTTAATTGGATATGAAGGTTCCTGAATTGGAGTCGCCACCCCGATATTATTTGCGCTACACTTTAAAGACAAATTGCATTATCAAATCTATCACTTGGTACATTTTTATCGCTGGACGCAACTCTGTATTCCTATTGAAAACTCCCAAACTGAGTATATGGAGGTTGGTTCAGATCGTTTAAAAGCCTTTATGGCAAAAATAAACATATTACACATGTACATTGTGTACCAAATTATTTTCAGAGAACCTTGTGCGTACAATGATCACAGTTGTAACTTGATAACTTTCATAAACATAATATTTATACTCATCTACATGCTTGCTTGGTGATAGTCATGACAACCGTAAGGATCGAGGTGAAAACTGTTTATTGATCTTTGATTTTTCTAATGATACAAGTAATGTATTACACCAGCCCAGTTATTTATGGTGTTACTATTGTAAACTAACACCAAACTCTTTAAGCCGTCGACTTTCATATGATATTTAGTGGTGAACCCTTTCTAAACCTACAGATGCTTTGACATTGTATAATGAGTTGGGGCTAAGAACAAAGGAAAATCCGCATGCCATCAGACTACTCTTGTGAATAAACATTGTTGTAGCAACCAACCCTAGCGTCTGAGAGTCCCTCGAGCAGCTCATCCATGTACATGTAAATTAAAACGGGTCAGAGCAAAGTAACCTTGTGCAAACACATTTTCTACCATTGAAATGGCTGTGAGGTAAATTTTCTCAGAATAATGAGCACTCATAATTAAGCTGATATAACAATTTATCAGAATTTAGCCAATGTCACGAATACTGATTGAGGTGAAGTTGAACCATTTTCACTCAAATTTTATCATTATTAGTATTATAATTTAAGATTTTTTTTTCGTATACAATATAGTGTGAAATACATGAGAGGCGTCTAAGACACAAGACAAGACATACAATAGGGAGTAACGATAAGGACAGTAATCAACATGAAATGTGCTTTGTGTACTGGACGTAAAAAATTCAAATTGTAAATCAGACGTTTTAAACTCAGCTGATGCAACCGTGTGACGTTCAATAGACAATGTGTTTAGGCAATCGTGTTCCACATACGTCAGTAACAACATTGCATTTATACAATTTTGTGATTCTCGATGTTATTTTGCCCAAGAATATACAAAGCAGAAACTCCTGGTGGCTGGTATCATTTATCACGTAGATATCGATCATCCAGACCGTCGATCAGCGTGTTCTTTCGTCAGATGCATTTAGAGTAGGGAACTGATAAGCTGGTCCTGAGAGTCTTCTGGGCATTGAGTGGCAGGACATTCAATAAAAATGTTTGACAGTTGCACTTGAATCAACATGGAACTTCATATTATCGTCGCAAATTGGGGAGCCCCAAGAGTAGAATATGGGCTGAATAAAAAGGTTAGCACTTTGGAGTGCAATTTACTCTATAATTACATGCATGCAATCATGATTTTCTATCAGAGCCTTTCCACGAAAAATCAACACCCTGAGTCAATTAGGAATATTTAGGACGCTCCTAGGCAGACCCATCGAATTTTACGAGAATATGATATCTTCATGTCAGTCAAGAATCTCAAGATAAGAAATTGGTCCCCGACTTTTATGATCAACAGGCAACCGGGTCTTCTGTATAGCATTATCATGTATCAAGAAAACCGTTGATGATGAGTCTGCAACATATCCACAATATCCGGAGAATAACAAGGTGGGTGGCACGTAACCATTGTATTTTGACCAAAATCAAAGAATTCAATTTGGCCTGCGACTTCGATGAGAGCGATCAAATTCCAATTTCCAGAACAATTTCCTTGGAGGATATACTGTTAGAAGAAAATTATTATTCCCACTTTAGCAGATCTCCACTGAGTATTTATGTTGACCTCGATGCATAACATGCAGTATTCGCCCATGATTTCTCGGAAACAAATAACAAACACCTGTCACTTCGTTTGAGCAATTTACCATTTATACATAGCGTACAATTAGCAGGAGAGTCGTAGGAATAGCACACTCATTTACGACCGGACATTCTCCTCACATAAAGCACGGCTAACTCGATTTAAGCCCTCCACCGTAGGACGTTACTTCCAGGCATCCGTGCGTGAGTCCTCTTTGATCTTATGTCGCTAATCAGCAGAAGGTGGCGTGTCAGCAGAAGCTCGTTCATCAAACTCTCCTTGTCTTCTTCCAACGACATTGCTCACCGTCAGCTTGCATGTCGCTTAATCTATTCCATTATACCTCAGACAATACCTGTCGTGTTGTCTAAAGCGGATTAAAGCGATAAGATGTACACTTTAGTTTTTATCAGAGGCGTTCTGAATGTGATATTCTTTACACGACAGTGCTACTTCATTCACGAGTTGGATTAATTCAGTATTGAATATAAACCTGTGATTTTGGTATCGTTGTAGACTTCTTAACATATATGTATACTTCATACTACCTATCATTAGTACTACTATTGTAATTTTCAACTATATGATGTTTCACTATGTGTCCTTCGATCTTATATTCATTTATACTCATAAAATGCTTTCACTTAATTCCTCCTTTTAGTTCAAACACTAGCTAGTTTATTCACGAGTTTGGTTGACAAAAGAGTAAGGGGCAAATTATTTTGTTGTAATTTTAGATATGTTTAACCGAAAAACTCGGTAAAGCTTAAGAGTAAAACACATGCGGGTGTCTTGGATGAAAGATTGTGTGAAGCTCAGAATTTTTTAACAAGTCTGTCAAAATATCTAAAGCTCATTATCCTAAAAGTAAGAATTCAAAAACCCTGTTTCGTTGAACAACTTTCTTCGTCGGAGTAGTTTGCATTCAAGTTCGAGTCATCATAATAACCCAGCAAACATGCCGAAACTGGCCAGTTTCGGCTGGAAGCAGGACAGGAGCGGCAGTAACGTACGTTGGCTGGTCCGCTCTTGTCCGCTATTTACATTCCATTATGAAATAAGTTAATGTTTGATTGAGAACGATTGGCAAACAAGACCATCAACCCAGCAGTCTCGACATCCCTCCTCCCCTCCTCAGCAGCTACGCAATGCGTGAAGTCACGACATAGTAATCTGTGCAAACACTGCGCAAACGCTCTCCCCCCATGCGCGAGACGCGGTGTGTATTCCCGGGTAGCCACTAGACTCCGGTGTGAGAAATCGAGCATCCTATCGCCCTCATGTAGTGTTACTGATGAACAGTACACTTGCTCCTCTAGCGAATAGTCCTCTCTTACAAACGATATTTTTGTAGAACGTTCGCAACGCACTCCCATGTATAAAATTGTACAAGAAACATATGAAACACGAACGATCCCCTTCTCCCCTTCAAGTATGAAATATTACACTATCATAGATCATCAGATTGAATATGGAAAGTCTGTCACTGTCATGTTTCTATAATACTAAAGTGTGCATGCGTTTCCTTAAAATAATGAGATGATTACGTACAATAGTTGCAACATTTGCATGTTGATTGAGAGGAATACGCATGCAGAGCGGCCTACGCGTAACCAACACGTGCATTGAAGGAAGATATATATAAATAATTATTAATATAGGCTGATTTACTTACAACCTATTAGGCCGCGAATTGTTTTTTAACGTATCTTTATGACTTTGATATCTTTGTGAACTGTCTGTCACATGAGTGAACTTTTAACTCTTTACCTCATTGTGTAACACTCAGTTGGCCGCTCCGACCGAACTGGTGCTGTGGCGTCGTCTGCTCGTTAGACAATGCTCTTTACTCCTCTGAATTTAATCCGGGCGTGAGATCGCAAAATGCTATACGTTTATAATTATGTGTTACTTTCACCAGATCATGCCGGTTTTACTCTATTTCTTTTAGTAATGTCTCACCTCGTTTATGGAGCCAATTACCCCTTTACATTCGTGCTATACAATCTTTATCTGTTTTTATAATTGATATTTTTATATCTTGCTATTCACATGCTTCATTTAATGTGTACCATGTCGCAGTGTTTTTGAGCACTTTGCGAATTTTACGCTTCATAAAAATTAAAATAAATTGTATCTATTAAATTTTGTTCATCATTCATAATAATAATAGCCTGATCAATCGTCATTATAATCATTTGCATTCACTAAAACTGCTCGATGACTCAGTTTGTCCCACAGTTGCTCACTTTTGGTAAAGCATGTATTGCAGATCTTATGATATAAATGCTGAATCGTTTTTGACTAGCTCAGCGTCGAGCCAGCGTTTATAGTTTTCAACATGTATAGGCGACGCAGAACTCCATTTAACTGAAGGTCAAATGCACCTTTCGGTTCGCACTTCACAGTTGATTGAATAGGACATAATAATTTATACATTGTAAACAAAGTGGAACGTGATCGGACAGATAGATGTAATCGGTACGTGAGTATTCAGTAACCAAGTCACGCATCTCACTAATTACATCAACATGTTTACGGTCCTTTTTCCATCTTTCCCGCTAATAAATAGCTTCTAGGCCTTTTTCAATACAACTTGGCAACAAGAGTGACTTCTGTTTAATTTTCCGTAATAGTGAATGTATTCAACTAGCTTCGGGACTCATCACTCTGATCATCAGAATCCAGTACATGCATATGGCTAACACGAATCTGAGTTTAAGGCAATGGGGAGCATAACCATATTATTTTGTTGAGACTCAAATGAATATCTCTTCGTTAAGTTTCAACGGTGGCCCAACAAATTTACAATTAATAGTTTAGAATAGGATGCACTTGAACATTTTATGCAAAACAGAAGGCAGATATTTAATTCCATTTTTATCTCCGCTCGGAAACCGGAGGATTTGCATGTAATTGTCATAAAAGAAACGACCTCTGCCTATGGCCGGGAATCGTGGAATGTTTTCAGGGACTGACCTTAGGGAACAGGCAATTATATCCAAAATAGAACACAAATGAAGGCAATTGAATGTCATCGGATCTTTCTGATTATCTGTTTTTGCTGCAAGCAACGGAAAACCAAGTTGATATCCCCACTCTCCTTCCTGAACTATCGCAGATTCTATTGTGAAGTTAGGAAAATTATAAATACAAATATTTTATTTTATTTGCTTATTTAGTAAGATTGCTTATTATTAATTTGGTATTACGTTGGTGAACTGGGTAAATTGAGAATCTGATGTGTTTTCATTTTACATCAAGCAGCTTGCCATAAAAATAGTTTCTCATATTGTTATCAGTAGTTTTCATGTACTTGGATCTTGCTGTACCAAAACTCCTGGATACTAATAGTTTCCAATTATGGACTATATTTAGTGAAATTAAGCTGACTACACAACTCTCGGCCACGTCTCAGCTATGTAACAACCATCACCGTTGGGTGTTACGTAAGATAATTAATTAATGTGCGGCGGACTGTTCCCTTTGCATTGTCAGGCTTGCGTCCACTATTCACGAATGAAAACCAAATTTCCGGAAGCCTGAACAATTTGTTACAAAACAACGGAAGGATAAAGCGCGCAACATCCATACACAACAATTAATAGCAATGTATTATTAGCATGTTCAGTTATTACTAGTGATGGGCGAAGCTTTGGCTTCGGACTTCGGACTTCTACGAATATTGGCTAATTTTCGAAGCTTCGGCTTCGAACGAAAAGATTGCAACGAATTCGAATATCAAAATATTTTTTTCTCCCGAGTTAATTAACCTCTTTAAGTTACTTTGTTTACTCACTCGCGTGCGAGAGCCAGTATTACTCGCAGTAACAAAACACTTGAATGCATAACAATGGATGAGAATCAACAATAAAGCATACTTTAAATCAACTCCAAACTTCTAAAGAGAAAATCAAACTTTTACGAGTAAAGTCGTTAAGTAAATAAAAATAGTGGGGTTAGCAATCATTGGAAGTAATAAGCTTTAGAGATTGAAATAGAATTAATGATCATGCAAACATACAATTGCACAACTTCCTTATTCGTGATTTAGTTTGCTGAGGGGGCTTTATCAGGCGTATTTTGCGTGACTCACTTTTGTGAATTTCGTTAAACTTATTGGCTTATAAGAAAGCAGGGCATCGTAGCACGTGACACAACCTGACCAATCACATGTCGAGCCACTTCTGATTAGTCAACTGCCTGAAGGATCGTTAATTGGTTGATCACACTAGCCTATATAACGATTGAAGATATTACTGCAATGGAGTGGGTATATATTCGACTCCGTATTCGGCTTCGACGACTATATACCGCTCGAAGCTTTGGCTTCGGATATTCTGACAAATTCAATATTCGCCCATCACTAGTTATTACAAAGACCGTGGCCCAGTTTATTAATTTCAGATGCAAGCTCATAAATTATAGTCCTACTGATATTCAAGAAAGTGTGAGATTAATAAAAAAATAAGAAACCAAAATGTTCACATCTCCGGACAGTTACGTCATAATATAAATGTATAATTTAATTGCATACAGGTGCTGGCTAAAAGTTGGCATACTTATTTGCTTGTTGCATTAGTAATCCCTCGTAATAACACTATAATTGGGCATTATAATTGGCGGATTGGTGCTGCATTTCCCACTGAGATCACATGAGATACCAGATGACAGATGCCAGGATTGATGTCTGCCATTAGGCAAATTCGGAATAAACTGTGCGTAACATATCACTGAGGCTGAGCCATTAAATACTGCATTATTGTAGAAGAACACAGCAGAGTGCAGAATGGTGACAGATGCCTCCGCATATCTCACCATTAAGTTGCCTCTTCCTCTTCGCCATCGATCACAGCAAACGCTGCCTCACATTGAAAATCTCGTCTTTGTGCCGACAAATGCCGAGCGAACATCTTTTATGTCGATATTAATCACAATTCCAAATAATATTGCCATCAAAGGGGCTAGCCTAATTAACCCAGATTCATCCTTGGACCCAATTAAATACTCCAGTTTGTTTGGGATTCTTTTTTTGCTCAGAAATTATAGGCACGGAACGATGTCATTTGTCATCGAAATGGCGCCCGCCATTGTTCAATCCGTTTTTCCTGTAATGAATTCCTTTGAAGTTATTGGGAAGCACTGACACTTAAATTGCGTTGATGTCGAAGCAACGCTTGAATCCTAGTTCGCGACGTCGCTTTGCTTGTTTATGGGTCACAGCATGACGGTCGTTGAGCCTGCAAGTCTGGTCTTCATGCATCCGCAGACCAAAGCCTCAAATGTTCGGATCCCTGATTGTTCCGACTAGCAGTGCCTCGTCAAGATGACACAACTGAAGAAATCCAGCACCCTCAGCTTAAGGTCATCACAGCGCTATCTTTCTTAAGCGACATGTGATGCCCTACTCACACATGGAGACGTCGTATTTCTGTCTTCTTGAGGGGATCAACATTTACAGCGTCTGTAGCCATTTCCCTGGTACAATCCCATATTCAGCATAACCCACTGTTGAATCATGACTAGAAGGGGATCTGCATTACAACTGGAGTCTTTTATCAGAACAACATTTAATTATTTTAGTCTTGAATATGATTGTCTAGATCTGTGCATTTTGTATGTCAATGAAACAAGGACGCATGACTGGATGTCTTCAGTAAAAAGCAAGGATTACAGACATGTCCCAAGAGGTAGCAGTGACCTCCGCAGCCAGGTAATTGGAAGGGAATGTCGACGGTGCGCATTCAAGCGGCAGCCATTGCAGAACATATTATTTTCGATTACACTGTGCCACCCACATATTGACTTGTTTTATATACTGAAAAACATTTATTTGAGGCAGTCACTGACATATATGAGATATGGTACATGACGACTGCCAATCAGATTGTCACAGTGTTCGGTGGCATAAAATAAGTCGTATTCACCCTGCAAGTCTGACTTCAAATTTGAAGACAGCAAATTAGTTTCAGAGAGAAATGACTTCTGTACGACAGTACATTGAGACAAATCAATTGATTGGTCGGATATTTAAATAATGTTCTTTGTTGAAGGGAATCTCTGGAAGTCCCTATGCTATATATCTGCAGTTCATATGGGTTTTATAACACCATAATTATAGCAAACATTTTTACGGACATGTGATGACAGATTGCTTCGTGGCATTACTAATGTTACAATGTATTATGTTGAATTGCTGGGTTATGCGTATTTCCTTTCCTGTCTGATTCAGATGGCATGACAGAAGTGGAATGTATACATAATACCAGACATAACACCAGACAGACGACCTCAATGAAAAAAGCCTTTATCTCGAAGGAATTGGTCAGATGATAAGAGAAATCAGGATATAAGTGCCATGTAAACATCTTGGCTATGGTGGCTAGGAAGCGATGCCAAACTGAATAAGGAATCCACTGCACATACCAGGTAGAACTAATGATATCTATCATGTGACATAGATAATCAGCGGTGATGGATGTAGGTCACATGTTTGCATTTGTGTCCACTGATCACTTCAAAGGTGTTCGCCTGACATTCATTAGACTTAGCGGAGGGGCTACGTGCCGTGTATATAAGGACGTTTGCTCATTACAAGGCTGCTATTTCATGCGTTCACTTTGTTCTTTTCAATTTGGGAAATGAAGCCTCATCCATCAACTGGGAACACAGCAGCTTATAACGCCTACCTGTCTTTGTCATGTCGTTAACGAAAACTACACCTGCGCAAATCACACAAAATTGCAGGTAAATGGCGTTAATGACAGAATACTCGATTATAAAACCGCATGTCAAAGATGTCTGCCTGCGACACCCAGCTAAGTTCGGCTTTCTTCTGGTGCCCCTGACCTCGCCATAACCCTCTGTCGTTGAAGACTGATACATTGACTTATAATCACCCAATTATTAACAAAACTATATACATTAGTGTAGCAAGTCAGACTTCAAGCTGCTTCTAAGTATCAACGACCGTGCAATTACAATCAATATACACCCAAAAGCGACGGATAATATATATTATGCTATCTACTCATATAAAATCAATAATCAAAACGTTAACAATTCAATTTTGAATCAATGTTAAGCTAATAATTATAATACCAATACCATTTGGGGTTTGATGTTCAAATAAATTATAAAGGGATTTTCTTCAACAACGAGCTCATTAGAAGATGCCAAATATGGTGATTACATAGGTGAGCAGGTGGCCATTTACAGCCTCAGATTAAGGGCATCATCCATGGGATTGGGAAGGTTACTTCATAGACAATAATATTGTGCGTTTGCTTGTTGCCTTTGCAATATTTTTGCTTCCTGGAGGTAAGTGAGTCAATACCATACATTGCGTATATCAAAAGGGAATAATTATTGGCTTTACTTTGTTCAAACGAATTGAACCTAAATACAGAAATATAAACTTGATACAATAGTGATTATTTTATGCAAGCTTAATTGGTGCACTGTTAAATAACACCGCGAATAGAATAGAGTTTATTACAAGTTACATATCAGAGTGCCGTAAAACTTCACACATTCATTCATTACAAGTTACAGCAAAGGTATCAATGCATGGTCTACTCGCATACACTAGTGTAATGTCACCCCTGCAAATTGGCAATAATTATGCTTAGCAAAGTAATTGGCTGATACCGTTGTCTGCTGACAGAGAGCTAACTGGCAACCATTGCCCTCTTTGGCAGATCGTTCCGACCATTTGGATGAACAGGGCTAATTGCACTGCAAATAGTACCAGCTACTCAGTGAATTTTTTTTTTCTTTTCTTTTTTTGTAAATTGCGATTCGTATTTTATAAATGATGGAATGACATTAATACTCGTTAAACAAATCTGCGTCTTTACATTTTAACGTGCACCTCTTTTGAACATGCAAACGAAACAGGTAAATCTACTATTATACATATTATTACGTAACAAGAAAGCTCGAATTAAACCTGTCATTGATAACCGGGAATAATTATTTGAAACTCAATGTGTTCGCAGCATCCAAGTTGCTTGGAATGAGCCGTAAAATATCATCAAACTAGGATTGAATTAGCCAATGGAAATCATCAGCAAAGACCAGAAACTGATACCGTAAGTAACAGTCGCATAAGTATGGACAGATAGAAACACAAACCATCTGATAATTAATATCAAGGCACCAATCGATCAGCGCCGCTTGACCCTCTATGGTCGGAGCGAGCGACGACGTCTCGAAGCAGCAAACAGAAGAGTATGCCACGCCGAGGGAACAAGAGCGGAGGGCTGCAGAGCGCTGCCTCACTCGCACGAAGCGCCTGATTGCGCCAAGGGTGCATTATTCAACGGCCGAGATTATACTTCTGAGGACTTGCATTGATTGCTATTCAACATGCACTGAGCATTGGACAAACATGGTATGTATACACCTGTGTATTAGCCACTAGCGATTGAACTGATTAGTACAATGGCTAGTTTATACGATTCGTGTCGACTGTCATGTGGCAGCTATTGCAAGCACCTTGCTATGCGTATGTGCAAGTGGCACACAAGCCACTTATAACGCGACTGTCAGGCATATACGGCGAACGTAAATGCTTGGCCCAGAATGGCAATGCTGAATGGTGTGCCGTAGTGGAAAGCACTCGATCAATGGACACCTGGTTCGTCACCAATTGCAAGACCTCGATGCAACTCGCGTTCATCAACGTCGGGAGATTCGATTACGCGATGCCCTTCTGCAGGTGCAGTGCATAAAGAAGCCGTTTTGGTCATCACCCCTTCTGCTGACCATTGTCGCTGTCCAGAGTTATCAGATTGTTTTTTTTTTTTTATATTTCGAAGTGAGCATACACGCGTGACCGTGCTATCTTACGATGATTGTCACGCTCACTGCTTGCCATGCCAACATTTTGCCTACTGCGCACACGATATCACGGAGGCAAGTTATAAGCATAACAAAACCCATTTCTTCTTTCTGCTGAGTCACGCTTTGAAATTGATACTCACACATGCCGTTGAGCCGGCGGGCACTCTATGGACCCAAAACACCTCTATATGACAAGAAGGCAGCAGATAATCAGACAAAAGGCTCATTATTCTGCTCCATGTCTTTAATTGACATCAGCAGTCCCGCGAAATTTCATCATTGTCACAATGTCTTATTTGCTTATGGTTACAGTATGGCTTCGTACATTGCGCTTGGGCTGATATGGTCATCACAAACCACGGAGCAGATATGTGGCAGCGCATCTTGTGAGTATTCTTAGAAGCACCTGAGGACAATTGGATCTCTCTTACAGTAATAATGCTAGTTTGATTAAATGGTGTCATACCGACAAATAGAACAACAGAGTGGCTGATTGCTCCCTTTTTTAAGGAAAGACAGCGGTATTGAGCTGGGCGGAGGAAACTTCCTAATACACAAGATGTATTCTGATGAAGACACGAATAAGCTCATGCTGACCACCTCAAGACTCTTAAGTAAGTTGCATATGCATAATATGACCATACGCCTTTTATGCTAGTCTAGAAGCTTTTCCTAATAACATGAATTTATACTTGTGATGTAACAGGATGCTTCACTACACAGGTATGGATCTTGCGACGTGCATGGAGTCGTATGGCGGGTTTTTCTACAAATATTGCTTGGAATCTGGTTACGATCGCGTTCTCAAGGTACTCGGAAATAACCTTCTTGATTTTCTCTGCAACCTCGATGCGTTACACGACCATTTCGATTCCGCCTACCCCGGAATGCGAGCTCCTTCCTTTCGATGCAACCCTACCGAAAGTGGAGGTCTTCTTCTGCACTACTACAGCGAAAGGACCGGCCTTTACCCCATGGTAATCGGCATAGTGAAATCAGTTGCCAAAGGGCTATTCGACACAGACGTCATTATTGAGCCTCTTAATAAACTCAAAGCGGAGGACGTTCCCTTGGTGTGTTCAGGACCGAAAACCAAACGATGTGTCACTTTGTCCATTCGAGAAGAAAGTCCACTCGGACTTTCGACTCGGAAACGGAGTAGTTCGCTCGTTTCTAGCTTGACTCGATATCGCAACAGCACTAGGCCCAAAGACCTACCGCTCAGTGTTAAAACATTTTGCAAAGCCTTTCCTTTCCATGTGATGTTCAACCGGTCATTAGAAATCATCCAAGCTGGTTTGTCACTTCTCCGCATACTGCAACCGCGTGCCTCTGATGAAAGGAAACCACATTTTTGTGACATTTTCTCTGTGGTGCGACCTATAATGGATTTCGGTTTTAACGCTGTTTTGGGACACATTAACACGGTGTTTGTCGTGGAGACCAGAGACACGTCTACCGAAAGGAAAAGCCTTCGCCTGAAGGGACAAATGATCTTTGTGCCCGAGTCTGATGCAATACTATTCTTGTGCTCACCAAGAGTGTCTAACGTTGACGACATGAAAACCAGAGGACTCAGTCTCAGTGACATACCGGTGCACGATTCAACAAGAGATCTCATTCTAGTCACCCAAGCTAGAAAGCATGAACGCGAACTAGTCGAAAAGCTGGAGGAAACTTCGGATAATCTCAAAAAGTTACAGACCAGGCTGCAAGACGACAAACAACGAACTGACGAGCTCTTGCATTCAATTTTGCCTTCGAATGTTGCAGATAAACTCCGATTGAATCAACCAGTAGAAGCCGAGAAGTTTGATTTAGTATCAATATTATTCTCCGATATTGTTGGATTCACTGCAATGTGTGGAGACGAAAAAGTTGTTCCAATTGACATTGTGCGAATGCTTAACCGTCTCTACACTCAATTTGACATGCTCAGCAGCCTAAACAGTGTTTACAAGGTAAGCAAATTCCATTGTCATTTGCTGATCAGCATTCAATTTCATTCACGTATCTTCTCCCGTAATGTTAATTGCAGGTAGAGACCATCGGGGATGCTTACATGGTGGTAGGAGGTCTCCCAACGCCTTCAGATAGACATGCAGATAACGTTGTATCAATGGCATTCGGTATGATTCTCGTTTCCAAGACGGTTCTTTCCCCTGTTAACGGGGATAGCATACAGGTATTGAAACGTTAATTGTCCTCAGAGATTTACGCAACTGCTGTGCTTGATAGATCCGCATAGGTGTTCATTCAGGTCCATGTGTGGCCGGTGTTGTAGGGCAAAAGATGCCTCGCTATTGTCTCTTTGGAAACTCTGTGACAATTGCAAGTAAGATGGAGTCGTGCAGTCGTCCTGGAAAAGTGAACATAAGCGAACACGCTAAGAGGTGGCGCATTGCAAATGGACGCTCTTGCGTATTTAACATTCTCTGTTACAGCCATTTAACGAATCCTGATTGCTACTGTTTCGAGGAGAACACAACACAAAGTGATCAGGTGCCATGGAAGAGCTTTTTCATCTCACAAACGACCTGTAGTCCAAGACCGCTGACAATGGACCTTAGTCTTCCTGTGCCGCGTGGTATGTTTAGGACCCCCAACCCAACCCCTCCAGGATCCCTCCAAACAACACCGTGTGCATCCCCTAAGGACATCCCCTCCCCGGCTTTCACACCTGGATACACAAACCACTCACAACGAAAGGTATGACATGCGGTAGTTATGTAATGTTCACTAGAGGTTTATTTCCAGACGCCTTCAATCCATGTCTTCAACGCAGATCACGATAGCTGTTTAGACCACGCTGAAGACGAGATCCACAGAAAACTGTGTAATGCCAACAAGATCCAATGCTACTTCAATCCAGATCTCCACTCGGATAAGTGGTCACCACAAAATGACCCCTTGGTGTTCACAGAACGACCGGGCAATGGTGTGGTCACCCAATGTCCAATCATCCAGATCCCAGAAGTTACCCTCTCAGTGGAAACCAGTGAAAGTACTTCCATTGACATAGCACCATTGCAGTATGAACTCACCGAGAAAGGAATACAGGAGATCGAGGAAATGGAGCGAAAGAGAAAACAGAGCCAAGATCTGAAACGGAAATGCCCAGGCACCAATAACCACTTACCACCTACCCGGGCACCAGTGTTACAGATCAGTGACTGTGAAGTATTTGACCGACCTGTTCGCCCTATCAGTCCCTCGCTGATCTCTCCACCTGAACGTATTCTATCTACAGATAAGAGTCGTAGGAAGAGTGACAGCGCAATGTATGTTGAAGCAGACACAGTGGTGCGCTCCACTGTCTCCATGCGCTGTTTTACCTCCCCCAACTCCTCGTTCGCTTCTGAGCACCCCACAAGGAGCACTGGTTTCCTGAATGGTATCAACATTTCATTCACAGCGAAAGAACTTGCTGATATCAGAGAGAGAAGCAAGTTGACCTTCTATTTTCGCACCCTCACCGCAAAGCCATTACGTTCATCTAAGCCTACCTCGCTCTAAGTGATGGGGAGTTTTATCGAAATAAAGCACTTGAATATTCATTGTACACCAAGCTGCCTCCGCAAACCAAACATCCGCTTCTTCAATGGCATGGCCTTCCTAATTGCACGGCTGGATCAATAATACTTAGGCTATTAGTAGCGCCTAGTACAGTGAAAGCCATTAATCACAGAGATGTCGCAAGCATAAGATTCTATCATAGGCAGTAGCTCAAAATGAATGACAAATAGTTACCGCCGAGATGCTAATTTTTCTGGGGTCCATTTTAGATGCATAGACTCCTTGACACATATCACACCAGCTTGGAGGATATGCAAGTCTGTTTTTGCTGTTAATGAAGCCAAGGTACGACACATTTATGTTTGTTTCCTAGCTATAGAGAACGCAGGTAACGCCATAGTATATCATGCCTGTAGTCACATAATTGGCTATCAAACGCTTGTCTCCGGGACATTATGCTTATATTATACAGCACTACTAAAGTGTCTATTGACACAGATGAGTTGATCAAGTGGCTGCAGAAGTGATGTCAAATAATTATTATGTTAGTACGTATCACAGTTTGGGTAAAATGATTAGTATTGACTCCTAAATAATCTATATTCTAGGATAGTAATGTGATACAATACTAATTACCCCCAACATATAGTCTATTAATATTCAAGTAGGCTACACTCAACACTGAAGCGTTAAGATATGAATCATAGTGCCTATTTTGATCCACCTTGAGGTGCCGTTGAGGGTGTCTTTGAGGGTGTTATGATGCATCTGCTTGACAGGAAACATCGCAACAACCCTTTCTCTGAAAGTGGGCTGCTGATGAGTCAGATCACTGGGGATATTATGCAATTCATGGGCAAGGCTAAACCAATTCGCTATCAAAATACGTGTGCATTTTGTGGAAGTGTATATGATATGTTGGTATATTTGGAGCTAATGAATGAATAATGTGATACCGTGATTAGAAGCAATGAATTAATCAATGGTTGAGATAATGGCCGGCATCACCACGATGCGTGACACCGAACCATTTCAGTCAACTCACATGGAAGGATTTCGATTTTCTTACATCATCAGTAAGAACACAGGTCAGTTAGGGTTATAATTATATTATCGATGTTGATGGATTAGCAGTGGTTAAATCACCATGCCCCCCCCCCTCCTCTGAGACAAACTGCCTCACAAATTAGGCATGCTGTTGTTGTAACATGCTGTGGCTGTATTCAGTGGCATGAACTATTGACAGAACCTCTCGCGTCTGTTCTTTGGAGCACCCTTCAGTTGCCACGGTGTCGATTGCTCACTCGTACATCTGCTGATGTTGATGTCGACCGAGGAAGGTCTGCACGAATTGACTCAGGGTCAGAAGTATTCTGGGGCCACAGAAGGTCGCCTGTATTTGGCATTGCTCGGCTGTATGCGCAATGAATTACCTATATTACAGTACTGTAGTGAGCTTATGGTTAAAAGAAAGCGAATTTGACATAGATTTGCTTCGGTTGTTCCATTGTTACTTTGTTGTACATCATCAGCATGGCTTAATTTATGCTACAGATCGAAACACGGGATTGAATAAAACCTTGCGAGTTTAAATCATAGAATTGCATATGCTATCCATCCATTGTTCGAAATACGTTGATTATGAGGTATACAATATCCACATATATTTCGATAAAATCGTAAAACCGAATCTAATTTGCATCATATGAGATTCCTTAATTGCACCGATCATTGGGATATTCTGATCAGAGATAGGATCTGCTCATTCCGATTGGTTCAGCAATGTAAATACCCGGAATCCGAATCACCCACGCCGATGACCGATTGGCCTGATCCACGTCGACTAATTGATGAATTGCCTAAATAATACAAACCAATGAAGAAGGTAATGAGATAATCCACGATTGGCTTCGTTATTCTAATTAATTATTCAGAAACATGATTGCCTGAGCAAAATAAAAAATAACTTGTCTTGCTGTTACAACCGTACCACCAATACCACCAGTCAACTTGCGAGATGTGCATTTATTCTTTCTCTAATTGCCAGTATTCTATTCTCTGCAGCTATATCGACCAACCATATGTCCTAT
>KB298688.1:607514-624487 GCA_000328365.1 Capitella teleta | reverse complement strand
TTGAGAGATAATGTCTGCAGAGGTCGTGTGCTTTGTTCTGTATGTTGTAGTGCTTGAGTTTGGTGAGAAGGATGTCGTGGTCGATACAGTCAAATGCTTTTGTTAGGTCAATGAAAATGGAAGTAGGAGTGTTGTTTCTGTCTAATGAAGTGATCAGTCGGTCAGTAAGTTCGATGATGGCATGTTCTGTGGAGTGTTTTTTGCGAAATCCGTATTGGCTATTGAAGTAGAGGTTGTTGACTGTGAAATGTGAGTCAATTTGCTTGAGTATTATTTTTTCGAGTATTTTAGATATTGATGGGAGTAGTGATATTGGTCTGTAGTTTGCGCATTTGTCAATGGGTCCTTTTTTGTGAAGGGGTTTAATTTTGGCAATCTTTAGTGAGTCTGGAAAAATGGAGGTGTTGATCATTTGGTTGGCTATTAGAGTTAATGGGTTGATGAGTTCGGTGCGGAGTGATTTAATGAGTGATGATGAGATGTCGTCATGTCCAGTTGAGAATTTTGATTTCAGTTGCCTTATGATGAGGTCGATGTCGGTCGGTTGTACATTCGTAAATTCAAAAGGAGATGCGGTGTTTGGTGTGAGATATTCATGTATGTTATATGCTGTTGTCGGTATGTTCGATGCTATTTGGTGACCTATTTGTGTGAAGTATGTGTTGAGTTCATTGACATGTTATTGTCATGGTTACCGGCAGAACTTTCTTTTCGTGAACTTTAGGAATAACATCAATGGTGTTTCGTATACAGCATCTGTATACGGAGTGCATGCACTGACGTCGTACTCTGTTTACATCAGCTAGAAGTTGGGTACGAACAAAAAGAAACGAACTTACTCTGCAGTGAGGGAATAATGTTTAGTATATCAAAGAAGAACACAGTTTTAATAAGGTAATTATATCAGGAAAAAAGAAAGATATTTTCTAATGAAAAAATATAAACATGAAATGTAGATAAAATGTGGAGCAATAACGTCCGTTAAAAAAAACTTGTCCCTTTTGCGTTCCATAATCGGTTTTACAAATAATTCAATGACTATGCATTCGCAACTTGTTTCGGATTTCCGAATGATGCGATGATCTGAGTTGGAGGATATCCGGGGTGCGATATCCAGTGATTTTTAAAATCCGTGCATGCCTGCATTCAAAGTGGAAACTCACTATACTTGTACTAAGAGGCATCAGCATGCAGCATGGCCGACAGCAATAGGTCTGCTGCCTGATTGAGCAATAACGGAACGAAGAAATGCTTTCGATGAGAGTGCCGCTTCGTTCTTTACGGGATTTGCTGTCACAGTGAAGATATGTGTTGATGGGCTGCATAGTGGCGACAATAGGGGACCAAGAGAGTCACCACAAATAACCTGCTAGTGCAATTTTGACTGGACTGCCTTCCGACTTCGAAAAAAGGTACAGATAATTCATATATTGGTGGCCGGTTAATGGTGGTTTTGCGATACGAACGAGTAAAATATTGGAGGCCAGCCCAGTTTAGCATTTTTAAATTCAGTTGTTTGCTTTATTTTTCTTTACCCAAAATGCACGTAGACTTTGCGCTTTAATAGTATGAGAGAGATAATATGTCGCAAATATAAATGCTAAATGTAGTAGAAAGTCCATTGCACACAGCCAATAGGGATTTAGTACATGTGCCAACAACTCAATAAACCTCGTTGCATAAGCATGCGATATCAGAGACAATCCTCTTTAGTTTGACCTACTACAGTCCCAAGAGAAATCCCTCAAGCTTAGCGGAAATGTCTGCCCAACACTCTTTCCCTGCACTCAACTCTTCCCTTGAGGCTGACAACAGACTCTCATTTAAATTAATTAGATTTTATTGAAGATCCAAAAGAAAATCAATTACATTTGGATTGGAGAAATTCATATTTCAATCCGCGAATTGAACGAAAAAAAAAATTGATCAGAAAAACCAATTATAGTCACGCAGCTCTACCATGCGATGTGGTTTGGTGTCTTCAAATACAGGTATGCACAGACAATCAAATGAAATCAAGTGAACCTGATTTGAAACCCTAGAAACGATTCAGGAAAAGTGCAATTAGAAGAATGGAGCTTGTTTGCATTGAGTGTTCTTGCTTCAATTTGGGATTTCGTATGTTCTCTCCTCCCCTTTCCGATTACAAAATAGGAAAAAATTATAGGCGAAGGGTCTCTAAAGGAGTCGATACATCGCATGCGCAATTGTTTGCACAATTACCCATGTAATGACCCAAAAAGCTCAGCTCATGCTATAACATGTTTGGCTTGAAATCAAAGCCCAAAATGTCGACTGCTAATGCTGTGTTACCACTCACAGATTTCATGCGTTGATCTGTAACCAGGTAAATATACACGTAATCTGAAACATGGTTATCGCTGTCAATTATTAACATGGGGTTAAGAATATGATGTCATAGAATTCCCTAATGTCGGCATGTAGTCATTTTAAGCTTGATTTAACATCCTGTATTGGTAAGCCTCACTCGGTGCAGCTATGTGACAGCATGCCATTACACGCGCTTCTTGTGTCACGCTTCAGAAACACGGTGTTCATGAGATCCGAAAAGGGTAACATGACATTGCAATGACGCACTCAAAACTTGAACGTCTGGACCGGACCGATGCGTAGGTGTCGAAAAGATTCCATAAGTGTACCGATCTGTGGCTCAGACATATAGACGGGGCGGTTATTACATCACGTACTTCGGACGTATGGGTCTACCTGGGTGCAAACGATTAACCACTGCCATATGGATACAGCAAATACCAGTTTATATAAATTTGTTGACTAACAATCAAAAATTGTATGTATGCGTGTCTTCGTGTTTAATTATCCATCACAGGCAAACAGAAAGTGATTCTTCTGGCCTTTTCCCAACTCCAAGGTCATTCATGATAGGATGACGCAGACGGCAAAAGCCACAATGGGGCATCATGGGAATTTCGTACACAAGCTGAATGACGATGTCAGTTTTGAATGTATTTTATGAAGCACTCGTAGTTCGATTCATACAATGCGGAACAATAATTATGCATATTTACAACCGCGAACTGACACTACTCATTTGGAACTTCATATCACAACGTTACAAACATGTCTGGTTACAAACACATCTGGTTAAATTGACTTGCATATTTCATTTTGGTGAGTTTCTCTTCTCCTTCGGCACCCATCTATTTCACTTAATTATACTATACAGTCTCAGCAGTACATGAAGGAGGGGAATCATTGGGATGTGGTAGCATTAGTGATTGCTTATGATGATTGTCAACGCAATAAGGATTAACAACTGTCACAAATTCTTCTCAGTTCTAATACCTTCATGAAGGTTACGTGTACTCACTGTATGCGTTTGTAATCCCTGCGTCTACTTGTACGCAGATCCGCGTAATTCCCTCTGTGCCCATACCCTGTTTGAATACCGTGTGTCCGTATGGATATAATGTCACTGTGAACTTTGCAACAATGTGTCCTTGGATAAACGTGAGATGGGTGACTGATCAATTAGCTGTACCATGGTGGACTACTGATGAGTTGCAGCGCCGGCCATTCACAGTGCAAATAGTTTGACCGCTACAACCACTAAAACGATCATTAACTGAGGTTATAATCGTTGAAGATTCCCTTGGCCCAAAGTACGCATTCATTTGTCGACATGGTTACGGGACAATGAGGTCTGAAAAAGGGACTCAAAGATGTCGTGGAATTTTTCGATCAAACGCTGTAGTCGATAAGCCACAAAAGTGTTTTCATTATTGGATATTTCGCCCACGATTCGTTATCAGGAAGAACGGAGCCTGGTGCGTCGCATAAGCTGCAGGTATATGTTAGAATCTATGAAAAAAAAGGTGATAAGATTAATATCAGGATAGCTAACATTGCATTATTCATAATTTGCATTTGATCGATTGGTATGCTCGCACGTGGAGGCAGCCTATGCGGTGCTAATCATTCGTGCAATATTCAATTTGTCTGAGTTTTCGATGCATTGCTGAAAGTGAGCAGGATATATAAATGCATTAATATACGAATTGGATGAACGTGTGGTTTTAAATATTAGATATATGTATATTGACATCTATCCTGCTTCGTGGAACCTCTGCTGGTGACGACAGAGATAATAAGCCATGTTTTGGCCAGAGTGGGAATGATATCACCAAGTGAACAAATATCTTGCATCTTTTCGAGGAGGTTAATGCAGGTAGAGCGCTGGATTGACAAGTACGTCCGCAACGGAATTCTTTATCCAAGATGACATAGATAAAGATGTTGACAATGGAGTTGAATCTTGCAACCAGACTCCCAAATAGGCTGATCATCCCTGTGGCATACTTTCCACGATGCGCATTCCCATTGATGAGGGTATCTGTCAAGTAGGCTGCTCTGGTCAGTTGAATAACGAAGAAGATGGTCACCATGCCAACCGTGGTGGTCAAGTACTTGATCTTACTTATCAATCTGATTGACGACCTAGATATTGAAATCCAAAGATCTAAACGGATTCAAATAGTGATGATGGATCAGGGGCCTTTTCCGTGCAATATTAAATTAGGTTGTGTGTGTAGCCTAATGAACAGTTTACTTGAGAAGTTGCCATGGTTATTATAAGATTGACGCAATAACTTACAAAAATTAATAGGGAACAAAACCGAGATACCAAAATATATAGGAAGAGTTCACGTTTATTATCTTAGAAGGAGAGAAATAATAAATAATTCACCAATGTCGCAAAAAAAAAAAAAAACAACAAACAAAAACAAACAAAAACAAAAACAAAAACAAAACAAAAACAAAAACAAAAAAACAACAACAGCAACGAACAAACAAACAAGCATTAAATATGAATTATTTCAAATTAGGTGTGGTTATATACATTGTAATCATAATGCCTAGCTTGAAGAATAGCGTGGTCCGTCCGCCTAGCCGTTTATCCCAGTGAGAAGCCATGTGGTTGACCCAAAAGAAGTGACAGCCGGATATGTAGATTTCTTGTTTTGTCGATTTAATGTTCTATCTATGATGTATTGTTTGAATTATAGAAATAAAGATTATCAACACTTCAATGGACCTATGTTTGCTTTGGAACTAGGTAGAACAACACTGTTTCAGTGACTCACCGACTACTTGATTTCTGATCGCACCCCTCATAAACACATGCCCATTGGCCCAACTGCACGACTTATAATAATAATTAGAATGTAATTATATTCTATAATTACATATACACTGAAAACTTTAAATTACAACTTACTTCTATAAATGCATGCGTGACAGGTAGACCTATTATCCAGAGAACTTGATTGAACAAGTGGCCAGGAAAGGCTTCCCGTGGAAGCATGCTGAATTGCATCAAGTATGGATCTTTCCATGGCAGTCTGAATCTGGTCACCGTCACCAGTTGTCACCGAGGTTGATCGAGCTGCGAGCAGTGAACATTTCCATTGTGATTGTCACAGGTGAAGTCAGTCAGGCAAGTTGGCGAAGTTTCCGTCGCCTGTTCGTTGCAAAAAAAAAAAAAAAAAAAAAAAAAAAAAAAAAAAAAACCGGCAATGTAGTACCGTGGAATCCTCTTCGGAGTGCTTGACCGTTTATTTGAACTCATAATATTCAATCAAAGTGATTCAATCGTTTAAAAATCACAAACGCGGTGAATGTGTTAAACACAACTAAAACGTAAAACTCTCGCGATCGAGCAGACGATCCGATCGTCGCTACAAGAGCCAAGGTAAAGGTCATCGCGACGTCACAAAACACCTCATCAAACGAGGGGTGAAAGGGGATTTCGAATTTTTTTTTTTTTTTTTTTTTCGCTCTCTCAACATCCCGCAATTTGCGGGGGTGTAAATAGTATTCATAGACGATGGATCATGGTTTTATTCACTGCAATAGTAATTAAAATGTTCAATTTTATTAATAAATGCATTTAATATGCAATATAAGTTATGAAGAGTCAGTGCTGATCTTTAAACAGTAGCATCTCGTAGCATCACCATCAATTATTGGTTCCAACTTTTTACCACCAACTTTTTACATAACTCCTCAGATTTCCAATCACGTTATTCCGACATCTGTGAGTGCACGCGACGCAGCGTAAACGACGTCTAAATGCGAGCTCATAAATATTCATGAGCTCATCGTGTCATCACGGGTGGTACGCGAATGTATTCTCTCACAGCCACAGCAAAGGTTTTTCGCATGCTGAGAGATCTGCGCGACAGCAGTTCACTCTACATTTGGTCATATTATGTGGATGCGTACATATCGAAAATGAGATTTGGGATGCACACGGATATACTGGGGCCGATCTTCTGGTTATCTAACCATACAGATGTGAACCTGGTGTCAGCAATAACGGAGGAGTAATAACTTAGAGAAGGGACAGTGTTGGCGATCAGAGCTGCCGAGGCACGCAGGTCGAGGCACGCAGCATTGGCAGCAACAATTAGTCAAATACGTGGGATGTTTTGAAGAATTCGCTAACATAAGACGCCGTTTAGTTTTATTTTGACGAAAAAGAAAAGTCGTGTCTGATAGAATGCTATGAAACGTGGTAAAATCCACTGACATATTCAAAAATGTTTTTATTTGATTTGGCGATAACAAACATGCGTGCTTGTTCATGGCTTCGACGCTGAGCGACGAGTGCGCGCTGTGAGGTGACTTTATTAATGCGATATTTCAGGGAATATTTGACATAAAATGACTAGGTAAAAGGCCTAAAATACATAAGAGGCCTCTCTAACTATACATGTAATATTGTTTTCTTGATTTATCCCGCGCTTTTACCGAAAAACCCTGTTTGTATTCAACAGTTAGCTCCCTTATGAAGGGGAAGATAGAGATTTGCAAGCAGATCGTACCACCGATGACGTGCTCGTAAATGGCAACTCCTAATGTTTGAAGCATCTTTTAAGCAATTTTCACCGCAAAACACACGGAATATTTATTTGTGTTGTTATGTAGATCCTCATTATATGCTTAACATGTATCATGGTAACGTTTTGTCCCTTTGACGTTTTGTCAATTGGCTCTCATCTGGTAGCAATAATGAATTCAGGTGGCATGTATAAGGAATAAATGCCTAATTGGTATTGCTTATTAGATGCAAACAATGTCTTGGGTGGAAAGGATAACGAGGCAAAGTAGTATAAGAAGCAAGGTTTGGTGTCCTGTGACGTGTATCCACTCTTCCACTATGAAGATCCGCTGCTTCATACTTTGTCTGACTCTTCTGATAGCTCTGCAGTACAGTCGCTGTCAAAATACATCTCAAGTTTCGACATCCTCGACCCTGGAGAATGGAGATGAAGAAGATTCCAGTGAGTCGCCCAAGGATCTGACTGGTCTCTTAGTCATCAGGATGTCCCTAAAACAAATGAAAATTTTGGAGAAACTCAAAGAATTGGAGCTCTCGGTTAGTGACATTTTTAACTGCTTTGCAGTTATTTCTAACCTGGCAATCATGCTGACGATACGGCGTTACAAATCCTCCTCTGTTCCGCGTGTCTACATGTCCGCACTGGCACTGTGTGATTTTGGCGTTGGAGTGTGCGCCCTCATCAAGAGTGTTCAGGACAGAACCTTGTGTTTGCCCGAGATCTACAGAAGCACAGTCTGTAAATACACGTACTGGTCGGTCTTTGGTCTAGAAGCCAGTGCATCCATGTCTGCAGCCCTGATCGCCATGTTCCTTAGCATTGATCGCTGCATTGCCCTCCAAAAGCCCTTTACCTACCATCTCATATGTACTGTTCGCAAGGCAATGGCTTTGTCCATTTCGGTCATCATCACTAACCTCTTAGTGTGCATTAATTATCCATTCCGCATTCAAGTCAACGAAGACTCTGATGATGATCAGAACAAGTATGTTTTTTCACAATACACGGAGTTTGGACGCATCGAAACTTACAAGAAGCTCTTCACTAGCTACGAATTCCTGCTGCGCTTTGCAGTTCCGCTCTGCGTGATGACTATCACAAATACTTGGACGATCTTCATTCTGCAAGGAAACACCAGACGCCGCAAGACATTGTCTGCAAAGGCCAAGGAACCTCCCAAGATCAAGTACTTGACCACCACGGTGGGCGTGGTGGCCATCTTCTTTGTTACTCAACTGACCAGAGCAGCCTACTTGACAGATACCCTCATCAATGGGAATGCGCATCGTGGAAAGTATGCCACAGAGATGATCAGCCTATTTGGGAGTCTGGTTGCAAGATTCAACTCCATTGTCAACATCTTTATCTATGTCATCTTGGATAAAGAATTCCGTAGGATGCTGATCAATCTCATCTTTTGCCGACGTCTTGATCAACCAAACGCGAATCAACAAGAGACGTAATGAATTATAATAAACCTTTTGGACAAATCCTATATCTATTGCACACTGCAACACTCTAGTTATTTTTTTTGGTTTCATAATGCTTGACATTCAAGTAAAATACACCACTGAAGCAAATTTTATATTAAAAATCAACCCTGTTGACCATCAGGCAAAATTCGTTTTTCCAGCTTTCTGACCTCATTTTCAAGATGAAGTAGACTTTTCATTATAGCAGTATCAATCTAAGCAGCGAGATCCTGGTCTCTCCACAAACACAAGTGTCACTTATGTACAAGTGATGTCAGAAAATACAATGGAATAATATCAGAAGCATTTTATTCTAAACATGAAAACATGCGACCACTTGCTCACAACATCAGCTTTGTTTCCATCCCAAAATGAGACTGAGAATGCAATGTTGGGTCAATGGACCTATGTTTGCTTTGGAACTCGGTAGAACAACAGTGTTTCAATGACTCACCGGCTTCAACTCATGTTCTGAGCGCCTATAAACACATCCCCATTGGCCCATCGCCCTTGATCAGTGATGGAATTCGATTGTTTTTCCGGTTTTTCCAATATTCTTGTCATCCCTTACCGTGTTTATGGCTGTAGATGAGCAACAGACCATGGCTTTCTATTTGGTGCACTGGGGTGATACGCATGACGCTCTGTACTCTATGTGTGTTAAGATATCCACTGTATCTGGTCATTAATGTCAGTTTACCTTGTACCTGACGTTCACGCATCCAAGCGATAAGAAACTGTGAAAATTCACTCGGAAACATCCCATGGTTGTCTGTGGGCTTCGGGCATCAGTGTTTCTCAGAAAAAATTTCTAATAGTGTCTTAGAATCTCAACTTTACAAGGGAGACATTGTAATATTTCTGCCTGAGCCTGCCAGGCTTTTTGTTATTCTCTTTCAAAGAGCCTGATATGACCTTGCTGCGGCATTCATGGCTTTGATCAAGGGAACTGTATTCTCACTTGTGTGGCAGTGCATGGTCAGCTCAGCTAGTGTAACGAAGGTTGTGCAATGCCACAAGGTCACTTCTATCCTGATCCCTCTCTGTTTTTAATAGTCCTTTGATGGAGTTGAGGCCTTGATTTTTTGGGAAAAAAAATATTAAAAGGTTTAACATAATTTCATGCATTTACACTTTATATGATCGTCCGCCTACCTGGAATCAATGGTCCACGGATATTTTTCAGCAAATTAATTTACCATGTGAAGCTATACGTCTATAATCATGAGGCAATGTCATGTTTGAACAACATGGTTTGGTTAATACGTAGAGGATGTTTGGAAGCAGACGAAAAAGCTTCTTTCCAGTCTATATATGATTTAAAATTATGGCGATAATCCACGAGATATTCATTTGTTTTCTAAAAATTGAAGGATATGCATTGTGAATTCGTGAAAATGATCATTGATAAGCAGAGATTGTGTGCTTATCAAAAGGGCTCTTCGGTATACAAGAAACAAAAGGAGGCCCTGATATCGTTATGATACGTACAGGCTCTATGGAAGCAAACACTAGCTATTCCGCCCATTTCTGAAACCTGTTAAAAAATTATGTAGTGAGCGGATCATAGCATTTATGCCCCGCCATCATTATCTGCACTGGAAAGCAAGCAATCTGACCTGCTTCGACACCACAATCAACAATTGGGCCATGTAAAACCAAAACAATCACCCAGCCCTGTTCTGATGCCGCGTGGTGACATATTATATACTTCAGTAATGATATATTATTTTATTCAAATATTCTCATAATTCAACGGATGCCCGTCTTAATTAGTATGGTAAATATAATAAGGATTGATCGCAGTGAAATAGAAGGCTCTTTAATAATTCCTCGCAAAATCATGATATCAAATTTAACGCATAATTTATGGCATCATCGCTGTCCATGTGAGTTTTTCGCGAGCGATAAGCAGAATTTATCGCCATGAATCGGGTCACGCATTGAGGACACATCCCATAACACGTGCTTCTCGAGTCATTGGGTAGTTGTGCTAAGTGCAATTGTCTGACGCTTTTGAAGGAGTTTACGACTTCCAAAGATACTCACCAGAAATGGTCTTAACTAAAAAAAGACTGCTTTTATCGGAGAGCATTAAATTTTGATACACTACCATCCATGCCAGCAGGGTGCCTTAGAATTAACATCCACTTGAGATGCGTCATTTTGTGGCAATTTAACATCAGTCAGTGACACATGTCCTTCATTTCTGAAAAATAGCCTAGCTCAGTTTCATTCGCTGATAATTTGCACAGACATATTGGGCTACTATATAACATAAAAGATTAAACAAGTACTGTCTGAATCCATGTAAATAAATACGAAAATCCGGACAATTCTAAATGGCGAATAACAAGAAAATACCAGATTTAAGAACAAAATACAAGAATACATATATACTTACTTCACTTGATCTTCCCGCGGGACGCATAGACACAACTCCCAGCGAACCATTCCTTCCACACCTTCCCACGGCATTCGAATGTCAATTTTTATAATGGGCGATTTCAGGAAGTCCTCCACCACACCTTCCTAATTGACAACCGAAATGTCAAACAATGCACAGGTCAGTTTTGTTTTAAATATCCATTACAAAGTAATAAGACAACAAGGACAAAGCAATCAAGAAATGACCTTTATGTATCTCACAGCCATGCATTTTACATGACCCTGGCATCAAAAGGGCAAAAGGGAGAATAACAAATGAAGAGACGGGCAAATAAGTCCATTCGCCAGTAATACCCACAAAGTGAGGGGCTCATATTATTATTAGAGACCTTGAGTAGTGTTAAATGTTAATGCCCTAGGTCATTAGTCACTTTACAGGCCACTGAAGTACATACATACGCGCGCAAGCATGTAATTATATAGTTGATTGTTCATGTATTTCAAGGTGCTAAATTAATTTTACTTTTATAATGTTCGAGGTGAACTTACGGCACATATCGTTACAGGAGGAAAAGGAAAAATATTCCCTCCTTAACCTCCCCGAAGATCCTCAACATTGTATTCGCGAAATCATACTCACTATTTGTGACCATTAACGCCATTCTGTTATGTTTTGTCGTTCCAATATTTTGACAAAACCGTTTTAAGGGTGCGTCTTTCGAAAGGTCATGTGTCATCATAAGATGCATAGTAGACAGATTGAATAATCAGGATAAAAAGTGTACAAGTCAGCTGTAGCTGCCAATAAGGAACGACGACATCCTCCAGTTATTTTTTTTATTAGTCTGGAGTCCAGTAATTACCAATGGCGTCATGCACCATACTAGTATTAGGATTGGGGAGAGACATCCTAAAATCTCCCATTATAAAAATTGACATTCAAATGTCGTGAATTTGGCAACATGATTGGGTGCATTTTAGATGTCTATAAAAATTAAGATTATGATTCACTCGTTACTTGCAAAATGAAAACAATAATAATACCGATCACATAAAAAATAACTCACATACAGTGCACACAGGATGGAGTATCACGAGAAATGAATAATGACATTCTGGAAGATATGACCAAGCAGCTCTTTAATCAATCTACACCAAAAGGGATAAACTAAGTGACATGGGAAATGATCGATTAAGCGCCTATTGCAATGCAGTAATGTTATATCTGAATAGCATTTAGTATAATCCGTAAGATGCAATAGGGTGTTGTCTCCCATATACAGCTAAATTGTTGTCATGGACATTTTCTGCTCAGCTGATGCAATGCCAAAACGAAGAGAGATTAGCAATCTACTGCCGATTTTTTTATTATTATGGGACTGGTCTGAGGCTACGAGGCTACAAAGGGAAGACGGTCAGAAGGGGAAAGGAAAGGCCGAAGGACAAACGAGATGGAGGAATTGGGTGTTGGGGCAATCAGCAAGAGGCTGCAACTAAGCTCAAATGCACCGAGTTTCTGCTCGCAAGGCCTCAATCATTTGTCCCAATTATATTAAGCAGTGAGCAGTGAGCAGCATTTTATGCCAATTATTGCTAAGCAGCTAAAGTGAGTATGTGTGTCCATTGTAAGCTGTTGACCCCTGTGCATACGTTGAGGGCTGCCAGGCGCCGTCCTCGTTCATGCACAGGATCTGTCAACACTTCGGCCTCACTAAATCACTTGCGACCGGTGCAATCGGATAAAACTTCATGCTTTAATTTATGTCACTATTTGGTGTTGTGAATCTTTAGCCCAGGGGTGGGGGGTGGGGGGTTTTCTCACATGCCTAACACCCAGCAATAAATTTTAGTTTCTTTCTATGTCATATTGCATGTACATGTATACGCGAAATAAATAGTATATATATATTAATGAAGAACGGAAATGCGTGTACAAGTAAGGTATTTTATTCCATTGATTCATACATCATTATGATGATTAATCCATTTCATTTTCATGTACACGTACTACACGCTTTGAACTTCACCTTTTTGGACCACTTCGGTGGATTTTACGAGATACAAAATAAAAATTGATTTCTATTGGAATTATTATCATTATAAATAAAATGCTACAGTATAGTAGCCAAACGCCATGTCACACTGCATATGGATAAATAATGATATTCGTATGATTCAACATTGAAGGACACCATGCCAAATTCCCAACATCGAAAGAGCAAATACAAAACGTGAAAACTCTCGGTATCAGGATATGAAGTCCCATTCAGTCCAATTTTAGAAATAAATAAAGGATGTAAAACATTAATCTGGATGAGATTCGAACCCTAAACAAATATATAACCAAGTAACACAATGTTACACACTACGCCATATGAGAAGACTGGCAGATAACCCATTTTTGGTGAGTGATATGCTTCAAAAGCATATAGGACTATTATTTTGCACCCGGACTATAGACCCTGTGTTTGCTGTAAAAGAGTGTATAGTCCCCCGGGATAGAAAGTCCTAGCTTATGCTACATGCAAAATATATTTTATTATTACTATTATTATTATTATTATTATTATTATTATTATTATTATTATTATTATTATTATTATTATTATTATTATTATTATTATTATTATTATTATTATTATTATTATTATTATTATTATTATTATTATTATTATTATTATTATTATTATTATTATTATTATTATTATTATTATTATTATTATTATTATTATTATTATTATTATTTAGCTTATTTCAGTATATACTGAGTTATAGACAAATTACCAACAGCCCAAAATAATGAGTGCTGTCCCAAGATAGTGCGTTATGATTCGCGAAATGACGACGATTATTGTCTCGTATTTCGTGATATATCAAATTACCACGGAATATTCGCCAATTAGAAATAAGCGATAATTAAATTTCAGACTAACGTTTACCATGATTAATCATTAAAATAGGACCACGCGGCTCACCTTTTGATAAAACATGGCTTGATCGCCACGACAGCGACGCCTCGGCACTCGATAGTCGCTTCGAATGGGTCTCAGTGCAAGGTCGAATGATCTTCGATTTTATCATGCACAAGCTGAGCATCCGGAAAATCGCCTTCAATGAAAGTAAGAAGAGATAATTTTCGTCGTTTCGCAATAGTTTGATACCGCTAACAATATATGTATATACAAAGAGTTCTTAGACTTCAGACATAGGCGATTTACAATGGATAAGATTGAACGCCATAGATTTTTGTCCGCACTTTTCATGCATGCGCAGTGTGGAATTCTATTTTGAACACTTTTCGACCTGTGAAACAACGCTATTCAATCAATTTTCCCAGTCCTAATTGAGACTCGACTTTTTATTGAAATCAGAAAATCGATAGAGATGGAAGGTATAATATTATTATATTATACTAGGTTACTATACCCTCTTCAAACATTTACTGCACTGTCATTATTGGGGGCCACAAGTGCCCATTGTACTTTACAAAGAAATTGTAAGGTGGCGGATGAAGGGTGCAAGGGTGAGGCATAAAGTGAAGGACTAGAGGTACATACTTCAAAAGCAAAGCAATGGATCTTTATGTCTGTTTCACTTAATTACCAGAGACTAATTTTATTGAAGCAGACAGCATCTGCGTATGAGCTGAATACAGGAAAGGGGTCGTTGGGAGGAGACACTGTCGCTAAGCGTGAGGGATTTCTCCTGAGACTGAAGTAGATCAGACTGAAAAGGATTGTCCCTGAAATTGCATGCCGCAGCACTGTGGCCTACTTAGTGGCAAGAACATACAACATTCCAACAGTGAACCTGAATCAAGCATTTGAATTGTATAAATGTCTATAAGATATTAAAGTTCTAAGTATTTTTGACAGTGTATTATTGTAACATGGTATATGTAAGACTGACATGATTGCATTTATCTTTTACGAAATAGTGCCTCAGAATGCAATGTTCAACTAGGCATGACGCACGTGTTTTCACTTTTTACCGTTGATGAGTCAGAGCGAGGGTCGCAATACAATATCAGAAACAGCCTGAGGGATAATACATGTATCATCTTTCAGTTAGACTGGATAGAGGAGAGTATGATTTTGTATCATATTCATAATTAAAAGGAAACTAATTATATTTCCAAATCAAAAAGTGCTGACATCGGCAATAATCTTTATGCCCCGATGTCTATAGATGGCACTCAACAATGCCCTCGTCATCAACCATCAAAGTTACCATACACGGGCATTCGGAAGAAGGAAGCCATGGTTGAAAAAAGGGCCTCTGATTGAGATGCAATGCGGAAGGAGAAGGGGTTAAGTGGCAAATAATATACAAAGAAGGAATGGAAAACCGGAGTGCGAGTGAAATATTGCTGGAGGTTAAGATGAGAAGGTGTAGGGAGTGCCGAGGAGAATAGATGAAAGAGGGATCTAAATTCAAAAGAGCATAAAGAAGGAATGGAAGGTAATTATACTCGGGGTTGAAAGGGTTCACTTTCAAACGGTATAATATTACCATTATGAGTCAGTGCATTGTTGGCGTTCTTCCTGCACGCTAACTGTTGGTTGTGTACATGTGCACTTTACACAGCCAGAGTGTGTGAAATACACCTGCTTGGCAAGCAATATATGTTTCAGAATCATGGTCATAACACAATTTCATCACGAAATTTAGGCTGAGAGAAAATTGGATCACTTTTGACAGATCACATGCCACGTAATGCATATAGACAATAATTATAATGGTTTGCTCAAATTGTTTACGCAATGTTATTAATTAATGTTGATATTATATCGAAAGCAACAGAGAACGAACATAAAATTTCTTATGCTATAACCCAGAGTGACCGTGAACAATGTTCTGCCTATTTCTAAGATGAATATATCGCCAAATGAGGTCCCCTTTTCTCTTTTCACGATCGGATACTTGCGGTGACTCTGTTGGCCTCCTATTGTTGCCACTTTGCAGCCCATCAACACATCTTCATCATGACAGCAAAATCCGTACAGAAACAGCCAGCACTCTCGTCGAGTACTTTTCTTCGTTCTGCCATTGCTCAATCAGGCAACAGATCTATTGCTGTCACTCACTGTCAGCAATGTGACAAGCAACTCTTTGTTTTAGGTCTCTACTTTGATTAAAAGGCTGGAAGAGTGGAATGGAATATGGCTCATTATTCAAACCCTGTTCGCACTTGGGATCCGTGACTGAAGTACAAAGCAATGGGATCTAATTCAAATCAGATCAATAGATTAACCTGGTTAGGTTATATTGGATTTTATAAAATTATCCTTCATGACGTCACAATATAAATCAGGATTGCTTCGATTGAATGCACGTATTAGAGAAAATGTGCTGTTTCGTTTATGTTCTATGCTGAGTGTTACTATTGCACACAATATGATCACTGACGAGGTTCAGATGCAAAGTTTGCAAGGTTCAGATGGATGCAGCGAGCACTGACAGCAATTCACAAGATGCTATCATTTTCGTCAAAGCCATTTGAAGGAAGTGCGCAAGAGTGGTCAGATTAACGTGTAATTTCCGTCAAGTACAGTGATCACGCGGCATGACACGCTATCTCCGACTGGAATCTGGCCTCTTCTTCAACTAACAGCTTCACACGCAGAGACCGCTTGTCCCAATTAAACCCCTTGGCATTGCACTGATTGCAGCACAGGGAGGTGAACATCCTGTAAAACTAATAATATCAAGTAACACGAGTATGTCATGCTGTAATTCCACAAGATGTAACCAAGGATTATGCGGAATCATGGGTTGCATAACGGATTATTGACTCCATTGACGTCATCGAAAAGTGATCCATGCTTGAACTCAAGAGGACTGAGCGTTTTTATTAGAGTCCCAAAAGATTCAATAGTCTACAATAAAATGGTCAAATTTTATGTCAAGTCTATATTATGATCAAGAATTCCCATAACTCGAAAAGCCCAATTGCTCAAACTCATTTTTGTCCCCGTGGGTAAGTTAGATATCTTTATAAGACACAAGAGATAAATTTATCTCTTGTCTCTGACCTTTATGTCGAAGTTAACTCAAATATGTAAACATTTTCATGCATATTTGAATGTTAGAGAAACTTTGCCTGTGATTGGATAAAGCTGCCTCACTAATTGCTCGACTCGGAGCGTCCAATCAGCGTCATTCACACCTTTCTCGAAGTTGACAGCGAGCGATGGACACTTAATTTGCATGATTTGAAGTGATTTCG
>KB298688.1:578037-599917 GCA_000328365.1 Capitella teleta | reverse complement strand
ACAGGCGATTTCAGTTGATAGAATAAATTAACATACCATATTGCTCTGATGTAGGCCAAAGATCAATGATATATATACATGTACATACATGTATCTGCCTAGGATAATGTGTTAAATTCTAGTAATTAAGTGCTCAGAAAATGGATTTTTCACTCTTTATAACAAAAATTTTTCCGGGGGTGCATGCCCCCGGACCCCCCTAGTGTGGCTGCGCCGCTTTGCGGCGCAGGAGTCCCCCTGTCATTACCTCAATTTGGGCCCCCCCAAGTCTCGGAACGTTCCTACGCCTCTGTGGTCAATGCTCTGACTGTAGAACATTCAGCAGAACGAGTCTTGCATCAATCGAGCACAGAGTATAGTTTCCCCACTCTGTATATTTACGGCCTGTACACTACAGATTGAAATTGTGAGAAATGAAAAACTACTCAAGAAAGTAAGCACCTTCTTTAAATTCCCTTCTCAAGTGAAAATTCGGCCATAAGATTTATACACGCTTAACTGTATATAACCCCGAACGAGCAGTCTTTGAATGTTTACGATAGCAAAGCCTCTCATAAGAGATGCGCAGTATTGTTCGGCTGCGAAAAATAAAGATGACCAATTCGAATGATCCATTTGGCAATAACAGAGCAAAACGTAACAAACAAAACTCTTAGCTTCAAAGCATTCTAGTTTGGAAACGTGATATCATACATTGTGATAGTATTATAACATTACTGAACTTAACTGTCGTGTATGAATATGATTTAGTTTTATTTTAGTTCCTCGTTCAGAGGTAAATGCCATGATACCAGACAAATTTTCAGTTGCATTCAACTCAGCGACATAAACTGAGCATAAAATTTGATGGCGCTTGTGCGCAGACATACATATGGAACACAACTCAAACATATTATACACACAAAACTCACATAATGCTAGGAATAATTAGACATAACTGGAGAATACTTAAATAAAGACTGGGAGCTAGTCTACGAACGACAACTCAGTCATCGGCTGTCAATGAACCACGAATGGCCGATATGATTCTATAGCTGAAATTGGACTGTTCCAGTTTTATTGGCTATTTTTAGAACTGAATTCTCGTCTCATTTGCTTCGGAGGTTAGACCAATTTCAAGACTGCAATTTCTTTGATGCAGACAGCAAGAGCGAGCCCGCTAGGGTATGTAGCGACTAGATGAATAGGGTTGTTAGGGAGAGACGTTGTCGTTAGGGATGAAGTATTATTCGCCTGTGAGTTCTTTTAGGTCAATTTATTGTGCACTATAATTATTAGGTCACGTTGCTTGTGATTGACCTATTTGTATCATACTGACCTACAAATTAATTTTCACCACTACCTATAAACCAAAAGCACGAACGTTGCATGTTCGCACCTCCACTTCTTCTTCCAGAATATTTCTTTCGTTTTCAATTTTACCGAAGTCTTCAATGTCGAATTGATTTGCTCTTCGAGCTGGTTCAGATACACATATATATTGTTGGGCTATGGCATATAGTAACATGCCCCCTTACTTAAATGAGTTCAATTATAATTCATTAGCTAAGTAAAGTTCATTTTAAACTTTTATTTCAGGTCAAACAATTAAGAAGCAAAGTTCCGCAAAACGTGTCGTCACACATGATCGGAAAACTGAAGAAGAAAACTGAGATAAACTCACAGCATAATCATCCTCTGTCTGGTTTTGTTGGGAAATAATTATTCTCTTTGAATATCGACTTGATTAAATTTGTGTTTATTTTTGATAGAAATAACATATCCTCTCGATACAGTAAAATTTTGTGTCTTCGTCAATGCGGGCGCTCCGTATACAGCTGCTGTAAAGGGATTCTATGTTACTAATGCACTATATCATATTTCTCTTTGCTGTAATTTAGTTTATTCCCTCATTATAATTTCTTATCACATTGGTCGCATGTTCCCCTGGCATGCGGCAAAATAGTGGCATGGAGCAACACTGTTCATGTCACATGCTTGTGATTTCGTTAGCATGCATTATTTGTTGCCAATTAACGCAAACGACATTCGTTCCTGTAATATACATGTATATGTGAATATACCCTGAGTCCTTATAATAGTTATGCATAACCTGTTTATGCAACTGTATTTCATCCCTGAATGCATTTCCTAGTCAGAAATCACCATTAATCAATTACGCAATGTCACTCATGCACGCTTATAATTATAGCCTCTTGGGTTTTACTGGTGAAAACTATAAAATAATTATACACAATCATTATATTGATTAAATTTATTGCTTAAGTACGTCACGACAAATGAATCATATTATTTTAATCACGCACACGGCTATTGTCAAGGGAATGTCATGAACAATACTCGGTTAACAGATGCCTCGCTATCACATATATGAAACACAGTAGCACTAAATATGTGCGTAGTAAGGTGAGTTATTACCTATAACTTTTATTTTATTGCTCTGTGCTATTCAACATCAAAAAAACCTGATCTTGCCTATTGCGTCACAAACCAGCAATTGTCCAATGTGTGGGGTGCAATTTCAAGGGAAATGACAGCGAGTGAAAGGAATCATTTCTTATGGGGAGACTTCCCAGAAAGCCACATTTACCACAGCTGCAAGAGCACTTCCATCTCGCTCGCTTAGCCGTGATCGTTGATTGGGCGCTGACATTCATGCTTATATCTGAACTAGAAGAACGCAAAACATGAAATGTTACGGACCATCAAATAAAATACCATATGCATCATCGAGATTGAATGACCCACTGTATAAAACTGTAAAACACTACACTTTTAGTGGGTATGAATAGGGATGCATTCGGTCGGATTACTCAGCTATCTATTCATATAGAAGAGCTCTTAAGAACGGGAGTGTGAAAAGACAATTACAAAAACGGCTTGCTATGCAGGATTGTCAAAATATAACTCTGAAATGTTATTTTGATGCTGAATACTGTTGTACTATTGTAATACACCAAGCAAACTTGGATCGAATTTGCTCCAATAAGATGACTTAAGATAATGGGCAAACTGACAAAACAAGATATTATTTACTGATAAAAAGTAAAAATAAACAAATCTAACATGAGAACCCCAATCTATAGCGTTTTACAGGGGCAAAACGTGAGCACCATTTGGCGCTTAGGGGTCAGCCACGGAGAAGTGACCCCAATAGTATCCTCATAATATTCTATAACTTCCAGTTGAACCCTAGCCAATGCCCAAAGGGCAGATTCAGCGGTGATTTTTCTTACACGGAGAAAAGTGTATGGGAGATTGATAGAAGCGCACCGTGGCGTGGGGTGTGATGCATGAGTTAAGTCTTGTACTCCTCACCCCAAGAGGATATGACATAGCTCTCGGTAGTTCTAACAATGCGTGAGTCAAAGTAAAAATCATGAAATATTGTGAAACGTTTTTGCATCAAGACCTTCACAATAATTTGATAACAATACCGCAAATCTCATTTACAGCTGTTCCACTTTAGACTAATGTACCTGACAAATTTGTGACCACCGTTTTGTTTACACATGAAAAATTATTTATGCTGCCTAATACATATACTAAAAACGTACTGTGCTAAAGACTTCCTATTATCTTCATTCTGGACCCCTGTAGCAGCCTGTTTACCTGGAATTGCTCTCCTGTAAGCGATCTTACCTCGGCGTAGATGAGACGAAAATACAAACTTAGGAGCGTCATGGAAGAAGACCCCAGTTGAATGTCCTCTTAATTGAAGCTAGGGCGAACATTCATCTCAATCTCACGATATCTCAACGGCAGAATACCTAAATCACAATACTTGTTTAAACGAGAAATATACGTAGATCGATGCAGGTTAAAGTATATGAATAGTGTGATATCTCACATGTTTGTCTACTCGTTCTGTTGATATCATATAATTCATATTGGTTTCATATTGCTCAGCTTCTATAATTATTGATAAACACAACACAATAATTTGTATAATATTATTATTTGCCGAAGTTCATCCTATCACCGGTATATACGACAATCGGAACGTGCTTTGATGGATTTTATCCCCAACCTCATCTTCGATACTGATATTGATAATGAATTATCACATAAAGCAAGCAACCATTTATGAGAAAGCTCCAAATTATAATTTTGTAATTCATTTTAACTATAATTATTCGGTGACTCTGCAATGCTCTCTAACCATGCAACAAGACCAGGAGTTGTGTACTTCTCTATGTGGGAGTATGCAGGACGAAAAACATAACATTCTGTTCCAGCGTCCTTATTTCCGAATGGCTTAGGTGGAGACGTAAATCATGACATCGCATCGATCTCTCTGACGAGCTGAAACTGCTGAATATATTAATTGAACAATAAATGTAAACACATATTAATGCAGCATAGCGACATGGTGACATGATCGAATATTATGAAGAAAAAAATGTCCTATTTCAAAATATGAGCAATTTCTATATTCAATTAAATATGCAAACTTGGCAAAGTAACACAAGTTTGACAAAATATATTAAACAGATATCATTTTGAGCGCCCATGCCTTTGTGCAAACCCATAATTATGTTATCACAAAATAAATGACCTGAAAAGAATGTCCTATATGAACTGACGAAGATCCAATCTGCATGATGAAACAGCTGATTGGAGTTGTGGCACCATGTTAAAAGAAAGGAGATCGCTTTTTTAGTGGCATATCTAAATTGCATCTCATAAACCTCTGTATCAACAGAAGTATGACTCAAGAAGGCACATCTTATGGCTCTCTGAAGATCTGAATAAATGTATATTATTAGCAACTTTTCTCGGCATGAAACTCCTAGTATGCCTGAATATGGAGATAGACAAACTTGAAGAAAGACGTTACTAAAAAAAAAAATTACATAACTTTGGATATATTTTCTTTTGTTGCTGTGCTTCATCACACAAACAAATACAAACAATGAGGCACAAATATAAAAGTCTTATCAAAACGATTAGCAAAATAAAAAATAGGTTCTACCGAGATTCAAACTCGGATCGCAGGATTCAAAGTCCTGAGTGCTAACCGTTACACCATAGAACCCGCGACGAAATTACTAAGTTAAAAGGAGTTATTATCTCATCTGAAAGCAGTAGCTTGCTGCAAATGTGTTAGCGAATGATACAGCACATTATGCGTACAAATACAGTTCATTTTATTGAAATAAAGTACAAAATCAGTATTAATGTGTAATCATAAATATATTCAGGACTTTACGGATCATTAGACTTATTATTGTTATTACGATCTGCATTCAAATTCAAGAGCTGACAAACACGCTATAGGACAAAGGTGAGAATCCTAAATGTATCCTGACGTCATATATTTCTCACGACCTTGCCTATTTCATGGACCAAATCATCATCTCGCTCAAAAACGGATGCAAAAGGGAACTCCGACGCTAAAATTGGACTGGTGATGAATTTATATTAAAAATAATAACCTTAACATTTAATTATTATAGTTTTCGTGTCAAATCATATTTTGCGTTATGTTTCTCTGCTGCCTTGATCCCTGAGTATGAAGATATTAATTAGATATTAATCTTCAAAGGAATACCAATTCGTAAATTAATTATTTAAAAAAAATCATGTCTTCGAAAAGCAGGTCATATGATAATGAGATCAACTCGTTTTGGCATTTTTGGTCGGGAAAAAAAATACTGATCACAATGGCGAGAGAAACAGCACGGGACTGTTAGGATGCTGGAGAAAGCACCCGTGACGTAACGTCAAAGTTCAAAGCCGTTCTCCTCTCTGAGAGAGAGATGCCACGCTCGCTTTTACTTGTCAGGCTTGGAGATTCAAGAGCCATGTGATTGCATTAGAACTATTTAACGGGTAGTTTAATTTTGATTGTCAATACGTTCGATTTTAGTCAGATTCAAATTTATCAAAATACTTTCACATGTGATTGTCAGTTCAAGTTTAATAATAAGCTAAATTAAAATCAGGTTCTACCGAGATTCGAACTCGGATCGCAGGATTCAAAGTCCTGAGTGCTAACCGTTACACCATAGAACCTCAGACAGGCGAAGAACTTGAAAATTGCGATTTTATTTGTACATTCATTTTATGAAACCCACTATGAGATTTTATTTGTTTGAAATGGCTTTAGTCGCATGTATATCATCAAAATAATATGAACAATATCACAGCCTAACTATAAAAACAGGATAAGCTTGTTGTCATATATTTCTCGATTTGTTTGAGTAGAATTGACAATGGATCGTCCAAGAAATCGAGCAATTCGCGGATTTTTTCGGAGCGAATTAGAGATGCCTGCACGCCACGATTGCCTTGTTAAGCTTCAACTGCCATCGGGCATATATGGATCAGAGCGGAGGTTTCTTTGGATGTTACAGGAGTGTTGATGGCCAAAGAAACCGCCACCGTTAGTGCTGCAAAGGTCATCGAACCTCCGGGCATTCCGAGTAAGATGAATTGTCTCATTCGGAGACCTCGCATCCCATTCGTCAAAATCTCGTCACCATCGTAGCTGCAGCAAGGCATGGAATGCAACCTGTGTTACGCATTGCAGTGCTGAATAGCCAGACGGTCTCCAATTAAGGCAGTCACACCGCAATTTCATTCCCCCTGGAACTTTCTTCCCTCGATGGAGATACCCAAGGGTCAGGGTTCCCTCAAACGCTGTTATAATTACATTAATTATGCCCAGTTTCCTTTACATGCCTGAATCTCTCTCCCACCCATCACCACACAGACAACATAGATTCAAAAGTAAAGATAGTGCAAAAGTTTTTTACGGTCGCAATCAAACGGGAAGCAAATGGGTATATCTGTATGGGATATACTGCTGTGGACACAATGGGTCATCTAAACAGTAAAACTTTAAATCTGATATGTCGAATAAATCCACCCCGATTATCTGCATGGTCGTCGACTCTTTGTGCTCCATCTGATTGTGCATATATAGCGAAACTGCGAAAGGGTAGATCTCTTAGTCGTATTGTAGACCAATAAATTTATTGTTGTTTAGCCTGGACAGTATTGCGCAGGACACCGACATAGTTTTTTTTTTTTTTTTGTTTTTTTTTTGCCCTCGGGGAATCTCGTGCCGATTGTAATGACCACAATGTTGAAGTATTGCTCTGAATAATTTATGCGCATGATAAACTCACAGTGGACACTGGCATTTAAATGGCTATTGTTATTGAGTATATATGCAGCTATGGACCACATCTTTAGTATCGGATTGCGTTGTTCAAGTGCTTGGTTGTTGGTGTCGTTTGCATCACTCTTTTTCTTATACCTGAGTACCTTAATTGAACTAGATTGACTTGAAGATCTACTATTAAAGACAAAGCAATTGAAGTCAACTGGGGATCTGATTTCGTGCCCTATTCCCGGTCTCGTATGTCGTTTCTCGTGACCCCATGACCTCATGTCTCGGCGTGCCTGCAAACCAAAATGAATAATGATGGAAAGATTTGCCTCCTTGATCAATGACGGAGTAGTGTGTGTTTTTCAAATGATCTCTTTTAAAGCACTTTTTTGGTCAGATCTAATATTCCGTATTTTTGGAAACTACATCAAGAGATTCATCTAGTTCACAATAAAGGGACAATCGAAGCCTATATATTCATCATGTGAATTTAGCTGATGAGGCTGTTGACAATACATATACGGAATATATCTATAATCAAGCGCTTAATATTTTTTGAAAAACCTTGGATATCAGGATTGCCAATGACGTCATAAAACTCCCATCCAGCTCATGGTGTTCTCCCTAGGGTGGCATTCAATTAGTTCTGCTGCTCAAATCCCAATGCGCTTGTCATACTCAGACTGTTTTATGTTTCCAAATGGCCCATGGTCCGCTTATCTTGAGGTGCTGAGGGGTGAAGCACTTTCAAGATAGGTGTGCAAGCATTGAGTTCCTATGAGTTAAAATTGGTCAATAATAATTAAATGGCTCTTTGCCAATAAAATTTATACCAAAACGTGTGAGCACGTAAGAAGATAGAGAAGCAACATCTGATTCCCTCGCAAACGAAATTCCAAGCAGGAAGCAATGGAGGAAGGAAGATTCGTAAATAATACGTTCTTTAATTGACACCCCGTGCAAGTCCTCGGGGACAGGTGTGAAATGAGCACAGTATTGTAACCCTCTATACAGTCCACATTACCGCTGGAATATCTAAATTGTGAATACATGTAATAATATAAAATGGATACTCAAACCATCAATTGACCACGCGTCCACAGTTAATTTAGTTTACACTGCCTAGTGAAATCTCCCAGAAACCTTTCCCAGGGGGTATGTCAATCCTGATGAGATGATGCGAAGGGGACCATGCCCTTTTATGGTTCGCCCACAACTTCATAAAATCCTCGTCTGCCTCATTGCACTCTCTCGATTCAAGGAATTCAATTGCTTTTTCTGCTTATAGGGCAATGATATTTTTATGCCCTGACATGTTTATGCTTGCAAATGACCAAAACACTGACTTTCTTTATAGTGCACTTAGGTGACGAACATGGTGTGATATTTATGCAGCGAAGTTATCATCATGCAATGCTTCAATGGAATGTCCTTCCTTTGAATACCCGGCTTAAAACACACGCATTACACATGCATGTTTGGAGGGTGTTAGCCTAGATGTATATAGCTAAAGCTGAAGTCGCATGACGTTCATTGAATCCGCGATAAGAAATGCAACTGGTTTTGATCAAGTTTGTTTCAGAACAAAATAAGCAAAAACATCACCTTTTCCATCACCCGTTTGTGGCCAAATATATCTGCCCATACATACGCACATGTAGGAGCGCAAGACTAACCACGTATAAAACCATGTTGTCCTGTTTTTTTGTTGCTTATTTTATTTTATTTTTTATTGGTATTATTATTTTATTTTATTGTTAAGTGGTTATTATTATTATTTTTTTTTTTTTTTTTTTGGGGGGGAGGGTTATTATTTAAACTGACTAATTTTACTAATTAGTATTTATACATTAAATTTTACACATGCATGCTGGCCATGATGTAAGAGCGATTACAAATTAGCAGTATAGCAAAATATGTAATGATAGTGTCTTAGTTTCAATTATATTCATATCTTGGAAAACAACCACAAACATTCGCTGTTATGTTCAGTATGTCCCTCGTAAAGTTGATATTGTTGTTGCCTGTCAGACACTATTTAAAAAAAAAAAAACATAAGATACACCGTACACCTATAGTCATATTCAATACCATATTTTTATTTTTATTTTAAGTCGACATCCTGCCTACGGTCATCCTCCATATTAAATTTTAAAAGCGAGGGTCGTACTCAGAGCCCTCTCCTTAGCAAATGCAATCAACAATATAATATTATGGCTAATACAAAGTGCAATCCGTGGTCACCCATAAACAAGAGACCGGTGCCAACGGAACACTCAAAAGGACTTGGAACGAAGAAATGTGATTTTCACGTTCTCAGTTATTCCAGGAGTCACCAAAACTGGACATGTGAATATTTCATGTTTTGTATCGCCCGAAAGACCTCATAAGCAGGCTGTGTATCACTTGGTCCATTACCCAATCTGATGCCCTGGAAGCTGGAAATATTTAAATAAACGCTTCTTTTTCATCCAGGCAACGGGTAATGGTGCATGTATTTTGGAGTTTTTGTCGGAGACGTGTCATATTATCTTTGGGTTTGATTCGGTAATGTGCGATGTGGTATACATAATCATAGTCTCTTATATAATTATGTCTAATTTAGGATTATTATTACTGCTGTCATCTTTGAGCCCAGCATGAGATTAGATGATCAATGCATCATTCAAACTATGCTAAAGCAGCACAATTCTGTCAAGGCATTACCATATCATTGTCGCGGACAGCCGGCGCTAGTGTGCAGATTGAAATTTATTTATTAGTTAGATCTAGTTACAGTGAATGTGCAATTGGCTTTGCATGAAATAATGAATCAAAAGCAGCCGAATTTTCCATCCGCGTCGTCCGCTTAAAGGGCAATCACATTACATTTTTACCCCCCCCCCCCATTCCCGTGGGGGTTACAGGGTAAGCGTCCATCATGTGGGTCTCCGACGGGTGCCTAGGGACACGTAATAGAACCCTGGAAAATGCCGTGCACATAAAACTCCCAATTACGTGAATATAACGAAGTGAAGAAGTCATGCTACTGCAGGAATGGCTGATGAGTCGGCGAAGAACATGTGACATTCAATTAATAGATGCAAAAATATTAATTCGACGTCTGTCTAAAATAATTATTCAGACAGCGAAAATACATATTAGGCTGTACAAAAGAGTAGAGTTCATACAATATAAATTTTTCGTTCAGCAAATGTGCATGTTCAGAAGGATTGAGAGGCATTTCCAAAGACACAAGGCTAAGTTATAATAACTAGATTATGCAGCCGACAGCTGTAATGCTCTGTGTGTAACCATGACTACGGGTGGATTGAATCCCACGGTGCTTTAAAACCACTTCCTTTTATGGAATTGAAAAACAAACCAGGTGAGCTTTGCAACCTAATACTCGACCTTCGCGAAGAATACTTAAGAGGTCCTTTGATTAACGGCCTGTCTTTTTTTAAGTTGATATACAACCCTCCAGTGCACTTAGCTTACCTTGTAATAACATCCAGAGAGTTGTTACTTGAGAATAAAAATATATCCGCTCACTATATCAGGCACAGTGGAATGCAGAGCAGAGGTTTAATAGTAAGGAATGGGCTATACCACTAAGGATATGAAATATACGACAAAGTGTCGAAGTTATTAATCCTGCATGCGCCTGTAAACTGAGTTTCTCATGTGTATCTATGATCTGAACTAATTAAGATGCAGCCATCAGAGAACCGTCGTAATGCCCACTGAGAGAAAGGGCTTGCTTTTATAGCATATTCTGAAGAAGAAAAATACAACTGCGATGAATCAATCGCGACTGGGAGTTATTCGAGGAATTATGTGTTTATGACTTGTGGACGGGTGATTGTGATGTTACGTAATGGCCAAGGATCACAAACAACCCTCACTGCATCGGAGGAAGAAGCCCAGGAAAATAGTAAGGACATACGGGAAACAGGTGAGAGATACTCTAACTCGGTCAAACTCATCGACTCACATTTTGACTATTTGATTTGATAAATCCTTTATCAGATTTCAAGATGTGAAGAAATGGTGCGCAGTCTTTCACTGGTGCAATCCAGTCAGGAGGACAACCCTACCGGCTCCCCTCGCGGGCGTCTAACCCACTCTGCCCCGAACCAATTCCATCTCCACAGAGGTGTTCTGGAGGAGCACATCAGGGGAAGAGCATGGTCGGGAATCGAGTATCTCAGATCCAACGAGCGCATGCCCGCCGACAAACCAACGGACGACAAAATATCCGAACGGCTTCCAGACTCAAACCAGTTAACACCAGAAGGACTGTGTGAAGTTCTCAGAACTCGTGGCTATGGGGATCCTCGAGTCAGAATGGTGTGGGCAGACTCCAGTGATCATCAGTTGTTACCGGATATCAAAAAACGACGTAAGAAAACTAAACGCATCCCATATTACATGGAAAAGATACGAGGCCAGGCTAGGACGGAATTCGACTCGGCGGCCAAGAAGGCGAAGGAGTTCTGCGACGAAGAAATCCATCGGGTTGCAATGATGCGCAGGGCTAAAGTGAATGCAGGCCTTCAGATGTTGCTGGAGGAAGAGGAGGTCGTTGCGGAAAGCATCGTGGACACTGTGTACGGGAACATGAAGGAGAAATCCGAAGGGGGCCTTACCAAAGAAGAGATGTTTGAGAGGATTGTCCAGTGGATCGAAGACGTTGATGAAGCTAGGAAGCATGTGAGGACCTCTGGGAGGCGGAGGGGGCATCATCCGTGATTAGTTGACGAGAAGATGTGAGGAGTTATGTATGATGTATATGCTATGCTGTGAACGGCCGCTGTGAGTTCATTGGAATATTTGCACACTGTGTTTATGTGTTTCTGCTACGATTTTAAGCTATTAAAGCAACTAATAAACCTTTTACTTGATGCTTTGCGTCATTTTGAAGTGCATATATTCCATGGTAAATCTATCATTTTAGATTAATTCCTTGTGTGTTCCAGCCCACATTCAATATAACATGGATCAGTGCAATTAAGTGTCAGGTCATAAGGTCAGAGGTCATAAGAGCGTTATCTAAACCCTCGTATGTAATTTATAATTATTGATTTTTGATGTCTATCCAGAGAAAATACGAGTGCAACATTGGCTATCACGTGTCTACTTTTGGACTCGATGACTTCAACAGCGAATCTCGCGAAAGTCTCGATCTTGCTTTGGCAATAATAACACTAATGAGAGCAGTTTACAGCATAATTAAGGTTTTGCCTATTACAAAGAAAAACACAAACGATACACACCATCAATTAATAGTAAACATAAATGAAAGAACCGAAAAGTGGATTCATATATAGCTTAATTAATTATTAAAGCACACCATTATCATCATTTGTAAACTGTACAACACAAAATGACACAACATTGTTTTCATTTAACAATAATATATGCATCAATATTCGGAGAGGCTATTTCAAAACTATATAATTTTATATAATTTTATTCACGAAATAGTACTTGCGTTACATTATTGATACACACAATGGAAAATTTTCTTCAAATTACCAGCCTGAATTATATTATTCAGATAACAGTCATATCTAATGGAGTTATTTGTAAATTTTTATATTGTAGACATTTTTTACCGTACTATAGAAATGCAATGATACAATAATACTTTTAATTATTTGTGAATAGGGAGTTTTATTAGATTCATTGGACTCATGAGGAATAAAAAAGTGAAACACGTAGCACAATAACAACAAAGCCATTGCATATGACAATATGACAATATGATGCTTAACATAATCATGTGAACATAATAACAAAAATAATAAGAATGTATTCATACCAAAAAAAAAAAAAAAAAAAAAAAAAAAACAACTTGTATAATTTTCGCATAATCATGTGAACATAAACGAACCGCTACAACCAATATCACTAGTAATAGAGGAAAGAGCTTGATATTCATTCATCAATTTATAGATCAATAATACAAAAAGCTGCACAAAACTGTGTACATTGTTTTACTATATTTCGAGTCTTGTTCCATTAATAACCACAGCATTGTCATCAGTTTCGTGATATGACTGACATCTATTTATCGGCTTTTTTATCGACCTACGACAACGATCCGAAATCTGAATTCCCCCGAGAACCGACTCGAGCTCAAGTAAACCAGTTTCAACTTCCCTTAGTGGCGAATCAGTTTTTCGCTTGAGATTGTCGGGATGAGTTTTCTTGGAGGGATTATCTTTCCCTGTGGATGCTTGCCAATACCCTGGGTTGGTCAGGTATCGATCTGTTCGTTCCTACAATTATATTGTGAATACATAGTTATGTCTTTAATAAAAAAATTCACTACTTTAGCAGCAAAATATTTGAGAAGGTAAACTTTCGTGATATTCAGTAGTTACGTCACGATAGAAATTCTTTAACATATAATGAGTATCAAATAATAATTATAACATTGAGCAAGCTCCTATAGCCAACGTACACCGACAGATAAAGGCATTGAAAGTTGATTGGAAGGCAGCATGATCTCATTTAAGTAAAGATCTAATGTGCTTGCAGAGAATAGAGGACTAATATTACTTACACTCAAGCCTTGGATGACTTTGTTCATGGAACGCAGATCGTCTTTTAAGCCATCCAAACTGAGCGAGATTTCTCGTGTTCTGACATCGATGCTCTGCCATTGTTTCTCGAACGACGAGGATTCGTCCATCATTGAATCTGTGAAAATACTCCAAAATAAGGAGGTCACAGTGATTAATGGCGAACCAACCGTGATTTCGTTGTTCGATATTGGCTTTTGTTTCACTCATCTGTGGAATGACATAACCAGTGCTAAATGCATTCTGTATTTCTAAGAATGTACTGATTATATTCATAAATTCGAGCATAATGATATAAATGTATGATATTGTCTAATTTAAATAGGTATATTAATGTAATTCTAAAAAAAGACTAGCATACATTATTGATCTCATCAATATTACAGAGAGAATACTACACACAGCAAAGGGTAGGTTTCGTGTTACCCATCTGCATTGCTTGTACATTGTGACAAGAAGGTCCATGCCTGATTATAGACATAGTTAATTCATCACAGACAACATAGACTTAGCTATGACTCAGCACGCGGTAACAGCTGTAGAAGGCATCGCTCGTTGGCTGCTTATTCAAAGCACATCTTTAGCTCAACAAGTGAATGCATATTCATAATGAACAAGAGTGCGTTATGAATTTATAAGGACATTATGACTCAGTTCCTTAAGCGCTGTCCATACTATTCAGGTCACCAGTCACATTTTGTGAAGCATGACCCATTTTCGCTACACAGGAAACAGAGTGTACATGTTTCTAGGTCAACAATGTCACATACCTTTCTGCATTCGCAATGCTGAACGATGTCAGTTGATCTTGAGCACAACAAGGCAGTTTTCATTCCCTCAACCACTTTGTCCGCTACCAGATCTGCCAACCTTGTAAAATCGAATCCTTCTTCGAGAGATTTCTGGAACCTAGGGTCACTGAATGCATTGACGAAACAGGCTGTTAGATAACTATCCTTTTTGTTAGAACGCTTGCGGAATAATCCGAACTTCATTTTGTTTCTATTTGAAAATCGGGTCAGTTGTTATGCGGAAGCAACAGTCGATAATCGAATGCAAGGCTGGTGATTGATCGAAACCGAAAGTACGACTGCATAGGTCGTGTTGTGCTTATTTAAAGGAGCTATAAACCTGATAAAGGTCAATGTGTCACCATATGACATAATAATTGGGCAATAGGCTGATCGATGACCTTGAGACTATCTGATGAAGGCAGGCATCAATTAATTAATCTTCCATATCCATGCAATATGCATTTTATGTATTTAGTCTGAGTCCACAGTTTTTGTAACTGCACTATGTAACTGTGCATCTGCGTCATATGGTGTATATAACCAGTCTCTGGTAACTTTAAGGTCGTAGGGCCTATAAAACCTCTGAAGCGAGGAGCTGGTCTCTCCGTTTCCTACGCTCGCGGACGTGGTCAGAAGGAATCTCGCGCCCCTCGAGCCAGCAGCTATTGCCTCCGCAGTCATTTTTCTGACCACGCCCAAACAAGTGAGTGAGTACGAGAGATCACTGCCAGACGCTGATTAACGTTCTTATTCAAGAGGATTCATATTTCTATATCGTTCATCAAACACATCGCCGATATTCATAGGCGACAATGTGTAAATGGCCCTGTATACTTTTTGTATATATGTACTTATAAAACCACTCAAAATTCAATAAAATTTATTTATTTATTTTAAATTTTATTATTATTGCATTTCAATGTTCCAGCACAAAAACTTTACTTTGATATAAAGGGTAGGGCCTATGTACACGTCTTTAGGGATTTGAGTGGAACGGCAGCTAGTTATAGTTATGATTGTAGATAGAGTTGGGAATCATAGAGTTCTTTGACCGAGCACACCTGAATAATTATCACAGCCACAACACACTACATCATAAGGTAGTACAATAGGGGCAAGCACGTTATGCAGGTCTGCTGTAATAGATTGGCTAAGGAAGCTAGAACTGACTGATGGGGTTTTACGGCTCCACGCAAACCATTCGGATGATACGGGCGCCAGAACAGAAGGCCCGGGACCGGGGTTTTCCCCATCTCTTATCGATCGATAAATCCCAGAGGTTCTTTATCCTGCATACCACTATAGGCAGTAGTGCACAGCGCCCGGCCTTGTTATGCAGTTGGGCCGCACTGCAAAGTCACAGAAGAATTACAATTATAACGGATTACAATTATAATTCACAATCATAACGCACGTGGCCTGATCTGGTCTCGAACCCGGCACTTCGACCCCCACGATCGGCATATGATTGCAGTCAGGGCTGGCTTAACCGACTAAGAGAACTGATTGCTGCCGCTCACGAACAATGGGGGAACATCCCCCAAGCTTTAATCCGAACGCTTTACAACAGCAGGCACCGAAGATGCACGGAATGTGTGGACGCGAGAGGTGGACACACCCGATATGGAGCGTGTGAATCTCACGTTTGACCCCTTGTCCTTGTATGAAGGAAATAAATAATTTAAAACAGTTTTGTTTTTGCTGAAATTTTGTCAACGTCTGCACAAATAAACCACCTTCAAAACTCCCTAAAATAAAGTCTGCACAATGCATACAAAAGAAACTGTGTCGTTATAATTTGACTGAGGCATGCGCTTCTTTTGCCTCTTTTAGTATAGTTACTATAGAGTTCAATCGATTTCCATGAAATCGTGTTCAACTGAGTGTTATTAACCAAAGACTATACTCAAACATGAGGTCAAATAAACCCTATCTGGTGTCACAAAGGTCGTTGTCGAAACTTACATAAGAGATGAAGATGTCCAAGCAAATCAGCTTAGTAACATAGTGTCACTTGGGATATAAAACAGACTATTGAACCACCGGTTGGGTCATTATAATCCTGTTTTTTATGGCCACCACATGCATTCATCTCGGCTTAGCTTCTTTACTGGTTAGCCGAGGGAACGACCGCATTATTAGGTCGAAGGACAAGCGTTGAGGGGTCATTAAACTGGTTGAAATACCCCACGTGCGTTTGCACGAGTCATAACATTCACTCGTTTGAACTTCGTCTTGAACTTGTATTTCGTAACTTTCATTGTGGTCTTATGAGTATGCCAGCCCGCTTTCCCATATGTATTGTTGAGCAAGTGAGAGAACCCCTGATCGTATGAATGTATTAATGGATAATTATACGCAAATGTTTTGCATATAGAATTTTGATGATATTTAGTATCCGATGGATAACATGGATGGCGTATACAATGTTATTGATTGATTCACGACACAGTCTGCAGGGAGAAGCATTCAATCATCGGTGATTCCCAGAGTTCACCATTTTCAATTTCCGTTTCCTTAAAATTGTTTCTTTCAAAGATGGCGCTAGTTTCACTGCAACTGGACGCTCATAAAAATCCTCCACGGTTTCCGGGCTCGTTTTCACTGACTGAATGATTTCTAGAGATGTCAATGTATCAGTTAATTGGTTCACCTCTTGTTGAAGTCGCTCCACATTCTGGCTGAACTTATTGAGTTCATTTTTAACCGTCGAGTACGAATTCTCAGTCTCCTCCACAACGATAACAATCTCGGTTTTAATTTGAGCCTTCTCTTGCACCGATTGTTCAATGATACTTAGTTCTTTCTCGATTTCTTTCAGACTCTCCTCCAGTTCCCTCAGCTGCCTCATCAGCCTGGATCTCTTCAGCTGCAGTGTGTAATTCCTTTTCGTTTGGGTGATGCTGATTTCCAAGAATCCCACAATTCCTTCCTTTTGTTTGATTTCTTCTGTTTTATACTTCTTCGTTGTGTTAAATGCGCACATTTGCTCCTGTAGAGTGCGTAGTTCGGTCTCAATCCTTGCCAATTTTTCTTTGCTTGCTTTGAAGACATCCTGAGCATCGTCAACAGATTTCTCCAGTTCTCCTCTCTTTTTCTTCTGCTTCTTCAAATCTTGTGCTTTTATCCTTGTCTGTGATCTCTTCTCTCGAATGTAGTCGCTGATGTCGTGCATGTAAGTTTCATCTTTGTCGATCCATTGCTTGGACAAAGCACACACTTTAACCAACTTCTCAGTCAAATCAGGAATTAATTTTAAAATCGGGAAAGCCTTCGGGTCACAAGAAACCAGAATACGATTCGAAAAACTCGAATCTGTGAACAGATCCTGCTGTAATCCGTTGTTAAATGACTTTCTAAGTTTATCAAATTTGTCGATAATGACGGAGATCTCACCCTCGTACCTCTGCACGTCATCACTGTACTGTCTGGTGAGGTTCATGTGTGTCAACGACTCCTCATTGGTATACGAAGCACATATATGTTTCAATCTCTTCAGAGCATTGGTTTTGAAACGATCTTTGATCAAAGTCAATGAGTCAATGGCATTCTTGGTGCTCTCCCAGAAGTTACTTAATCCATCCAGGGTGGCTTGGGGTACCATATTCCTGGTGGGCAAATCTCTGACTCGGTTCAGCAATGAAACCAGAGCAAGTTCACCATCAATGGGTTTGAGGCCACTTTGCTTTCTCAGCTTAGCGTTGCATGCCAGTAGGTCTTCATTCTGTTTTTGTATGTACCTTTCGTATGCGTCTTCATCATTCTCCCCACACTGGTAGTACTCTCTCTTCACCTGATCCACTTCGCACTCCACATCCATGATGATCTTCCTCAGGTTATCCAGACCCTCTAGATAATCCTTTTGAATTCCACTTCGCACCGATGCCATGATTTCTTCTCCAGACCCTTTTCCCATTCCTCCCGTTAGTATTCAATATCCAACGAAGATCACACTTGAGTCAATGCAGCGCATCTGGAATGAATTAAGCGCATGTGAGGATGTTGCATTTTAAGGAAGGTACTTTTCTTTACTTTGCTTTGCACGTGACATGTTTTGTATTTATATTTAAGGTTGTGCGAGAGCACTCAAGTGGCAGGTTAAGTGAAAACAGGTGTGGACGCTTAGGAATTTTGCTTTTTAGCATACAGCCGTGTGTTTTCTATAGGCATACCAATTAGAAAGGGTTCAAATAACGTAAGTCCCCAGTGAACCCATTCATCAATATCGCATAGAGAAGAATAAAAGAAGAAAATTAGACTTCCAGGCATATGTTTACTCAGTTTGTCAGCCAAGTCATTTTCTGTGAATCTCGAAACCACTAGCAGATCCAAGGTTTTGGCAAGAAAATGACCAGCGGTCAGCTATTTCTCCTGTGGACAAATAGGTCGATATATTTCTAAGTGGGCGTGAGGGTATTCTACGAGGTCAATGTTATATATGACACATGGATTATCGTAAGAATTCTAAGGAACGTTTTGTGGCAATGAAATACGCATGGATCATGTTTGGTTGGTTTGAATTTCAATATCTATTTGATGACAATCAAGGCAACGAAAAAAAAAAAAAAAAAAAAAGAATCACGTTTAAAAGTGAACAAAATGACATTAAATATAATTGAAGTGTTGGCCCACCTCCGAAAGCTTCCACACAATTTGAAGACTGTTATTATTCACATCTTAACAGAAATAAATATCGATTAATATTACTTGACCTTGATCGTGAAGTGTTGCATATCATTATTGAGATAAGTAAATAATAAGATAAAATGATAGGTTAAAGGGATTAATGAGCTGTTCAAGTTGTGACTCAGGTTAAGTCCTCATTGTTTTATTTATCTACATGTATAAATATAGTTAATGTTTTTTTTTTCTTTTTCTTTTTTCTTTATGTGGTGGAGTATTTAAATGATGCGGTCCAATGGATGTTTGTATTTTATGAGTGCGCTTACCTTTATTCCTTTAGTATGTGTGCAGCTGTAAATCGCTTATACGTACCAAACAATAAATGCAACGAGTGGGTACAGGTGCGTGTCCGTTCGGACAGAGTGAATTACATATCGTTATTACCAGAGGTTTGTATGTTGGAGGGAGATTAATAGTATAGATAACACAATACACTTCCGAAGTTGGTCAAATAATGAGATTACAGCACTGACCTTCAATCCTTCAACGCAGTTTAAAATCGAATCCTGTGCATAAACCTGAAACTAACATATATGGATTAATACTAGTATTCAGATTCATGAGGGCTGAATCACACACTCATCGAATGTATGATAATCGATGGAAAATAAATCCAAATGACGACGGTCTGATGTACCACGAGAATTATGCCAATGGGCAGTGAAGGAGAACTTCTGGATATGGGGGCTCATTTAAGAGCGTGGTGCTCTCCTTGCTGCCATGAAACCACATCTCCAGAGGCCAGAGAGGTATACAATATTCATCGAACACATGTCTCGCAATTGGGTTATCACTTGGATTCAGACAATTCATCGAATACTCAATTTCAAGATATTGCCTGGAATCTTATTCCTCAATGTATCTCTGTTCCTTATTTGTGTGTATACTTGCTAAAATATTATGCTAGTGAAATGGGTTTTATTAATGCTGAATCTAAAATGCAGTGGTCAAAAGGGTAGACCCATGCCGCGGTCAAAGAAGGCTTTGATACGAACTGAGATCTATACCAAAAGATGAATCAACCAGTGCGTATTATTATGAGCTTCCTGAAGTCCAATCAAATAATGGCTTATTTGCTCTCGCTCTCGCTCTCGCTCTGATGGCAACAAACGACAATGGGAAGACGAAATAAAACCACAGACAATTCAGAAGTATCACTTACCCCGTGTATGTCCAAGCTAAGAAAAATAACCGAGCGGTGATATTCCTGAGTACGTTAACATTGATTACGTAATAGCGTTTGATGGGTAGAGGAGCCTCGGCTCACGTCAATCACAAACATCGCACAAGAGCCGTAATCAAACATTATATCTATTTGGTCAACGACCCGTTGCTAGGCGCGCAAATCGAACTACAAATGAGAAACATCAACACTCGGATGACATAATTTATAATTCATGACTTATACATCACGTATAATATCATTCAAACCATAACTTGTAGCACATAACTCCTCATATTTTATTTAATGAGCAAATTGTTCTTACGAATGATATGCATCGGTGTCGGTGTCATCAAAGTTTAATGGGACAAATATTGTCAATTATTCGTGCATGGTTTCAGTTCATCCCTTGTTCCCGTCAGGTGTCAATTCTGGAATGACCTTACAGCTAATGATGAAATCAACATCTTAATTCTGGTTAAACGGATTTCTTAGAAGCCCGTATGTCATGGTTGCATTGTTAGTACGTGTATCGTGAAGCAAACACAATAGCTTAATTGTAAAATACAGCAGCATGTGTACATTGAAAACCAAGATAATCCCCATCTCCGACAATGAGGTGAGTAAAAATACTAAAATTGTTATAATCCTATTTGGGCAATATTATTCATGATGATTGTAGCTATCACTCTATGCGCCGAGAAAGGAGTAAAAACAACCCACCCAAGTATACGTATCGGAACAGACAGACTTGAGGTCTACTCCTGACTTTTACTGGTCACTAATCTGCAAATACACTGACAGCGAGATGAAACACAACGCACATTCTGTTCCTAGCCACAAAGCACTTCGTGAGAGAGGCTCTGGGGTTAAATGTAATTAATGTGCTCGCATAAGATACATGTATTGAGACAGATGATAAAACATAACCGATTACCATTAGAATACTATTATTTATGGTGGCGATACTGTAGTTCATTAGTATTTGTCAAGCACAGCTTCTGCGATCTCCTTTCTGAATTGTTGTAATGTTTTCCTTTAGCACTTGGTCACGTGGTCATTTTGACCTTAGAAACAGTGCTCAATAGATTGCGTACTTTGCTCAATGAAATAACTGACGGGTGAATGAGATTTTAAATGAGGAATATGCAGTGGACGTTCCGAATTACTGCTGTCTTAAATCAAAGAAGCTTAGCTTAAGTAGTAGTCATAACGGTGTGGTTGCATTATGATGCGCATGGAATCTGATGTCATCATGCGTTATGATAGAGAGAAGGCTCCATAGATTCTGTGTTGCAAAGCGATCTCACGTAAGCCGATGCATGCATAGCGGATTATCTTATGCAGTTCGAGGATCCCACCAGATCTCCTGAGCATGTTATTCAGGCGTCAGCCGCGAAATTTGACCGCGAGTCAACACTGCACCCTTAAAAGCGAGTAAAAAAGTTAGCCTATATACTAACAAAAATAAAAAATAAAATAAAATGAGAAGCTCGACCCGGGTTGGCCTATAAATAATGAGTGTGGTATGGTAAACTGCCTTTCTTCT